>CATIWR010058969.1:0-14151 GCA_949677035.1 Omphalea diandra | reverse complement strand
TATATTTTATTCAATCCAATCAACAAAATCAAATTCATTTATTGTAGTTTTCATGAAAATGTTAGTGCATTATTGGTGCATCCCAAGCCCTAATTAATTGTGGCCAAACAAATTAAAAAGAATATATATTCTTCCAACCTTAGTAGGGAATGAGAAGTGAACAATTTATATTCAAACAGATTAACAGTGAAATAGAAAAGTGCACAGTAGCTATTGAATATTTTATGAGTCATCTAGAAAGTGCAATAAAAAACCAACAGATTTAATTAATGTCTTATCACAAGATTTTCTAGTGTATGGGAATCAGTGCAACTTTTCATTGGCTAATCCCAATTCTTAGATGTTTAATTGGAGTAAATATAATCTTTTTCATATAACTAAAGATGAACAGTGATGCTCAGTCCTAAACTCATATTGGCTATGCATACTCTTTACCGGAATTCCCCAACCAACCACATTTACTGATTCTCTCTTCTAGTAGTTTTCCTCCTTCTCACATTATTAATTACTCCGTGGTTTATTCTACTTTTTTTTTTTTGTCATTGTTCTTTATTATTTATACCTCTTTTGCCATGTTAAATAATCTGTGATTCATTAATGAGTAGATTACTCGTTGCTAATACTGTGTTTTGCTAAGAGATTTGTTCATAAATATCTAAGTTTTCTTCCCCTGCATAATATGTTCATTCATTTCATTATGCATCAAAGAAAAATATGTTCGCTTTTTTGCCTTTAGTATAAGAAAAATCCTCAAATGGAATGGAAAAACCACCATAAAACTTTATATTTATTAAATGTTTATTAAGTTGAAACTTATTTATTTTGATAATATGTTGTCATCTTTATTTTAAAGAAAATAGTAGGTCTTAAAATATTTAGTACCCTACTTTGTTTCGCTGCCTTTTTTTTTGGACAGTTATGTAAAGAGAAAATACATAAGCAAAATTGACAAAATTTGGACTAACCAAGTTTAAAGATGTTATCTTTAAAAAAATTGGCTTTAGATTTTTGCTTTTCTACTTGTTCTTTATAATATGGACATGAGTCGACACCATTTACAAATAAGACAAGCTATATTTATTCCATTTAAAATCATGTTGAATTAAGTATTAAACTATGCAATGATGTGAATAGATATTCAATTTGAATATACTAAAATAATATCAATAGCATTTACCTTAGTAGTATTCAAATAATTTTTAAGATGTGATATTATGAGTTTAATTCTAAGTATAGTCAATTAATAATAGAATTATATAATTTATATTCAAAATATAATTTTTATTGTAAATAAAAAAATTACATTATTTCAAACTAGTAAAATTTACCAGTATTTATGATTTTCAATATTTTATGAGTATTTAGCATATATAGTTTTTAGGTAAAAACGAATTATTAAAACAAAATAAAAGAAGAGAAAAGTCAACACAATAAATAAGATTCCTGTATAATTATTTATATGCTATCTTAGGTATTGCGTGAGGATTTTTTTAGAATAAGAAAGAAGGTTAAACAAAGTAATGGAAATGTATGAAATGACAATCGTTTTATTTGGGTATTTTGTTAAAATAGGTAATGAATATAAATTATTTAACATAAGAATAGGTTAATGAAGGTTAAATGATGGAATTGAATTGAGTCTAAATAATTAACTTTGTATAGGAATATAATTTTAATGGAAGAAAATAGTTAATGGAGATCAATTATTCACATGTTTTAACCTCATAAGTCCATTTTTTTTTAACCTAACTTAAGAGTATACAATGAAATGAACAAGGTGTTAAAAATAAAATATATTACCTTGATCAATTTATCAACTAAATTTTCAATTCTTTGATAATATTTTATATGTTAAATATAATTATCAATTTGATATTTTTCAATTAATTCTCTCATTATATTTTAAAACTTCCAAATAAAGTTAATATTATTTTTTTGAAGTCATTATTTTTTAAAAAATTAAAATAAATTAATATTCAATTAATTTCCATTTCAACAATTATTTCATTTTTATTAATCTATTTTTCATCTTTTAAAAAATCTCATTCAAAACTTAAAATATTTGCATTCATTTACTTTCAATTTGAGGGTTAAGAAAAATAGATATTTAGAGGTAAATAAGAAAAATCCGGATTTTTAGGATCCATGGGCCCCATTTAGTAATTGAGAGAGGTACAGCCGAATCCATTATTGCAGCAGGAAAGGTAGTGTGTGTGTAATGGGTAGACGTCCTTGCTTGTGACTGTGTGAGCCCCTGACTTAAAGGGGCTACTGTACTGTCATGTGACTCGGCCGAGCTCAACTGTTGTCATCTCAACTTTTCAAATGGTCCTCACTGTGTCCCACCACGACTTCCCCGATTACGACGGGTCAAGCAAGTCAATCCACTCGGATCCCATGGGATTTTGCTACAGTACTTGAAATAACTTTGGTCATTTATATTCCTCAAAAAAATTGCTTATTTATATAAATTTCTTATAATATTTAATTTAAATTAAATCTATTCGACAATTACTTTATCAACATAAAATTATTTTTTGACAGTGATATTTAAATGCTGAAAAATATATTTTATTACTATTTTCTTAAAATAAACTGAAAATTTTTTTTTTTTTGTAATTCAATGAAATACACCATAACTTTTAGATCTTATGTTTTTATTAATTTGTTTTTTAACTATAGTTTAAATTTAAAAATTGTATATAATATTCACTTACAAAATTATAAAATAATTAATTCTTATATATATAAATATATCAAAATTAAAAAAAATTTCATATTAGTATTTTCATCAATATCACTGCCGCTGGTTAGAATTGAGAAATCACCATGAAAAGGAAAAATCACACATTTCATTGAATACAACTGGGGACAAACAAACTATTACTGACTGCACTTGATTCCTTAGTCAAGTGGGCAATTATGGGATCACGGGTTTAAATACTCCCATGAGCGTGAAATTTCTTTAACATGAATTTTTGTTTACAAATCCCTTATTCTACTAACATTAATCATCAATCATAAAATCGTCATTGCCTCTATAAGAGAGCATTTAACCGTTCATATGAGATTTTTAATCACACGACATTGCTGGAAAAAAAAAATATTACTGATTGCAGCATTTAGTCAGTCACCAGTACTTATGCAGGTACAATATTAATGTAAGAAGGAACTATTCCATCCAACAATGACTTACTTCCTTGGATCATAACATAAATCAAATCCAAACCTAGCAGTAGAATTTTAAGACTAAACTATTAAATAAATCTCTAAATTTGTTCCAAATAGTAATAAATAATAAAGTGAATTTTTTTTTTATCAAATTCACTTTTAAATTTATATTATTTTATTATAAAAATATTTTGTTATCAAAATTATCATCGATTTTATATTATTTTATTATAAAAACTCAAATATTAGTTGAAAGGGATATTGACTTATGAATAACATGGGAGCGAGATGCAAACTATATTTTTTCTTTTATCTCGCTCTTCTGATGAAAGAATTTTTTTTTCTTGTCCCAACTTATGTAGGGACTCCTTACAATGTGTTGGACAAAAATTTTTCCTCTTCTCTCTACTTCTCACCTATAATGAGTATTTTTAACAATATATTTATTTATTATTATACTTATGTTTAATCAATTTTTTTATAATTAGATAAATGAGTAAAATTATTATAAAATCATAAATAATTTTGATGAAAAATGACTTTTATAATAACATTATATAAATTTATGAATAAATTTAATAAAAAAAAGTTCATTTGTTATTTATCATTATTTTGAGATAAATTTACATATTTATTTACCCATACGGTGTCACTTTGAGATAAAGTTGGATTTTTGGGTAGGAGGGACTGAGGACATATAGGGCCCCAACAAGTGTAAAATCATATGTTGTCATTAAATGTGATGGTTGGTCTTAGGCTGCTCTTTTAGCAAGTCTTTGTTCTTAAATGCAAACCTCCGTGAAAGAAGAAGATGACGAAGGCATCCATCCGTCAAAGGGACCCTCTTATCTGCCTGGTTTGCAAAAAAGCTGTTTTATTCTTTAGCCTTTATTTCCATGTATTTTCTGACAGCTTCTTCGTTACTTTCACAGCATGGAGGCATGAACATTTAGGGGTATTCTCCCTCTCTCTTAGTCTAGTTGTCTAGACCACTGTTTTGGGTTTTGCTGTGATCATATGTTGAAATAAATGTTGTTGTTGCAGGAGAAAACATGTTAAGTCATTGTAACCCCTTATTTTTAGTTGTACTTGCTTTGTCTTGAATCAGTTTCTGGGATTTGAAATCCCCTGGTGTAGCTGGAAACACAGAAAGTTCTTGACTTTTTCTTATGCATGGTGTCGAGAATTATTTATTGCTATTTTTTTGGATGGGTTCTCTCCTCTTGTCCTATTGAATTTCACTGGAAATTACTTGTTTCTGCAGTAAAATTGGTCATGATCAGAACCCACAATTTCTTTGTTATACTTTTGTCTGGGGAACATGGAACTTTCTCGGAAAGGTAGTATTGAAGCCAATGTTCTATGCACAAAGCTTACACTGCTTAACGTACCCTTCTAAAAGAATTCTTTTTCCTGTGTGCTTTCCTGGATTATTTCTAAAGTTTTGGTAATGTAACAGTTCTGATAATTTAACAGTTCTAATAATTCATAGTATGGCCAGGAATGCTCATAATTCCAGCGGTTTGTTGCTGGCAAGCATTTTTCTGGGATTGCAGGTTTAAACTTTTTGAGATTCCCTTATGGGAATCTTTTGGGATTCGTAATTTGTTTGTTTTTGGCAAATGGGATGTTTGTCTATGGGTTCAGGCTAATTCTACTGATGTGTGGTCTTTGTAAAATTTCTATTTAAATGTTAAAAAATTCAAATTTTGTATTAAAAGAAGAAATAATTCAAAAATAAAATAGGAATGATCTTTATTTATTCAAATAAATTATTGATATTTTTAAAACTTTTATTTATTTGAAATACAACATCCATAACAAAATAAGAAGAAAATTTAAATAACAAATGATAAATAAGGAAAAAAAAAGATCATATGTATTTATAGAGATCATTATGTTCTATATTATTTCTTATGGTAAGAAAAATTTCACAATTTTTTTATTTTAATAAAAATTTTTTATAAGGAAGATGTACCAATACATCAGTGTACACCCTGGATTTTCTCCCTGAGCAGAAATAATGATGTCTTTATCCACTTCAATAAGGACAATATTTTTATATGTCTTCTACAACTCCTTTTTAATCTTTTCTTAGCTGGAATTCTAGTCAAATAAAGAGTGTTACATGATTCGTTCAGGCTTTTGAGGTGTCAATTTCTAAAATTGTTTTTGAATTTTCTGGTTAGCTTTTCTAATCCAGCTTGTACTAATTTAAAGTTTCTGTTGCATTGAGTCCTATTACTCTATCAAATATGCAGAGGAGTTCTCATTTTGTTTTCAGTGAATCTTCTTCAAGCCATTCATCTGTAAGTTTTATCATGACATAAATCATATTTTGGTGTTCTAAAAGTTCTTTAGCTTCTAGAAATATTTGCACAGATATAATTATATTTGTTCCTTTTTGAGTGGCTCAGTGTTTGGCTATTTTGGACTTGTAACACCTTTTTTCTTCAGTAGGAAAAGCTCAAATATTGTGTTTATTTTACTTTTTTTGCCTTAATAATCATTACCCTTCAAAAGCTTTTTGAATGTGTATGGCAGACGTATTTATTTATTTGTTGACTTCTTGCTTTCGTACTTCATATGAGATAGTGGGTTTTTAACTAAGTTACTGAAGTTATTACATGACATTTGGGTCCTAAGTTTAGTCTCTAACTTGCAATTTTGTCCAGCAGGATATAGTTGATCTAGGTTGGCTGCAGGGGGCTTCAATGGAGTGATGCTTGTTGACAATGCACTTGTTCTGGTGGCAGCAGCTGCCACTGCTTATACTGATTCAACTCCTTGAACCAAATAGCACAAGCCACAAATTATGTGGTAAACCTTCTATACTTTTCCTTTTATTGTAAATCCTTAAGTGCTTATTAACTACTGCTGTCTTTTTAATAATTGTTAATCCATCAAGGTTCAAGTGGTCAAGTTGAAGGGAATGGTAATCTCTTGAGTATTTTGTTTTCATATTGAATTTGAACCCTCCAGCATAATCCAACTTAATCTACCTCTGGGTTCATTTATATTATATATAATGCGTTATGTTGGCATTTCTATTGTGCTTACATTTGAAGAAACTGATTTTTTATACTTCCTGACAGCTGAAGCATTAGTTGCTTGTAAGAGAACGATTGGTAGTCCTCAACATTTCAGTGGCAGGATTGGGAGACATCCATGCCTAAGACAATGGGCAAGTGCCAACTGTTATAAACTGAATGATCCAGGTGTTGTTTCTTTGTAAGCTCTCTCACTTTCTGTCTCTCTAAGATTTGCTTGTTTAGCTTGTAAGTGCTTGGAATTTTTCTGCACTATAATGACTTTGCAAGGCAGGAATGATGGTATACTAACATAATAAGTACCCTAGCGTGAGTATGTTGAATCTCATTGATTATACTAACATAATAAGTACCTTAGCATGAGTATGTTGAATCTCATTGACTTAAATATACTTTCTTCATCCATTTATCTGTTGTCCCTTCAGGTTTCTACGAACAGTAGCTTTCTTACAAGGGCATAATAGTATGTTGTACACATAATAAGCTCCTAGGTATAACCATGTCATGCTGAATATGTGTCTCCATGGTGAATGTCTTATTCAATTTATTGGTCTATGGACCAGTATGAAGTGAAGGGAGATTAATTAGTAAATTGCACAATAATAATAAGACAAAAATTATATAAAGCTTTTAAATAAGTTCTCAAAATTACTATTATGGTCATATTAAAATTAATCAAAATCAAAAGATAAAAAAAATAATGAACAATTACCTAAGGGTCGTTAGATGTGCATTTGAATGAAAGTGGATAAGAATTTTTATTTTTTGTCAAAAATCATTATAAAAAAAATTGTCACACCCAAATAGTCATTATTTCAAATTACTATTTATACAAATTGATTATATAACAATGTTTGGTAGCATAGTTGCAATGATTCTGGTAAGAATTCTCAGCCTGATAATACAAAAAAAAAGGGTTGTTTCATAAGTTTTTGTGACCTGTGGCAATCAGTTCTTATTTCAGTCATCTACTTCACTTATTTTGCAGATCTCCCAGAAGGCATCCTGTTTTTCTGCAGACAGGAATTATTGAGTTGTCATTTGTTGCTCCAAATTTTATTTCCTCAAATTATCCAATTGAACTACAAGACAAAGTATATAAATCAAGTAACAGGAGGATAGCAGCTGCAGTTGATGGTGATAATGCTGTTCCAACACTAACACCCTGGCAACCAGCTGATGAGAAGAAACCTAGTAAACAAAGAGTTGCTGCCATAATTGGTGGTGTTGGTGCTTCTCTACTGTTGATTGTCATTCTGCTACTTGTTTATGTGTGCTTGATGCGTGTTAAGAAATTTCTAAGGCAGGCATCTGAGACAGCATCTTCTGTACCATCTCCTCCCCGTAAGTTTAGCTTGCCACCTTATGTTGCAGGGCAAGATGTATATAGAGTTAACATCTTCTGTCTAGAGTGCAAAAGTTAACTTGGTTTTTCGTTTTAGATGATTATTTTGTTGCTGTCCTGCTGGCTAATGCTCAACTTCCAACTGGTGAGCCATGCAGAGGGCATAACATAACAACATAGATTTTCTGAGAATTACAAGTTTTTCTTCAAAAATATTTTGCGAATGTAAAAGATTGGAGGACCAGTAGTAATTTCTCAAATCTGTTATCTCTAGAGTGTGCAAATGATTAAGTTGCTCAGCTTTCTACTGGCACATGCGCATTTGCATTGATGGAATGTCCATTATAGTGTGATTATCAAAACAGGTCTTCAAATAGACGAGCTTGATCACATACAAGACAGTTTAAGTACTAACTAGTAAGTTTCAAGATTAAAAATCAAATGATTAGCAATTCATTGATCGTAGTGAGAGTACTGCTGAATATTTGATTACTTCATTCTAGGATTTATTATCATATATTTAATTTTCTTTTTCTGTAAGGCTTAGAAACATTAGGTTATGCTAGTGTAACAATTGTATGACAATTGTGTAACAATTTCAGATCATCTGTTTTTGCTGGTTACCTTGTAGTATATACAATGTTACAATTTTGAAGGTCAATCTGGTAACAATAGTTGAATCCTTTACGTGGCCTGCAGATAGTTGTTTTGATATCAAATCATATTTTTGCTTTTGAGACTTGGGAAGTCTTATTAATGAGCTCTCTTTCTCTCTCTCAACAGCTGAGTTGGCAAGAGGTGACATTTCCTCTTATGCTGCTGCCCAGTCTCCTTTTGATATACAAAATTTAAGGCAGTTATCAATCATGGAGCTTGAGCATGCCACACAAAATTTCAACCAGAATAACATAATAGGTGAAGGTGCATTTGGTTTAGTTTATAAAGGACTGCTTCTAGATGGATCAATTGTAGCTATCAAGAGATGTCTATATAAGCCAGTTCTGGATTTTGTTCATAAGGTATGTCTAGATTTTGTTGAAAATGCAATTTAAAGATAATCCTCTTCTTCAGTCATCAACAAATTTATAGTTGGTATCACTTCACTTCAGTATCCGTTTCAGTAAACTTCAATATACACTTGAGAAGTAGTAGTCTTGCAGAAAATATGTCATCCATTGGACTTTACTTGATTTAATGCTCGCAAACAATGCAGGTGAAACAAATGGCTACCGTCCACCACAAACATATTGTTAAACTTATTGGTTATTGTGAAGACAGGAATCAGCAATTACTTGTATATGACTACATCTCTAATAGAAATGTAGGGAATTATCTCTATGGTAATCTAACTGGCCTTTTCCTTCTTTATTTCTTTCTTGTAAACAAAACAGTTATCTTGTTTGTTAATTCTGTTCCTAGACAGCAAGGGCTTACCTATTGGAAAGTTAGACATGAGGCAGCGGCTGTCAATTGCTCTGGGTGCTGCAAAAGGTATATACACCCCACTTCATGTTCTTTCATCATTTGCCATGCATCACAGTAATGGGATTTTTCTATCATATTTATTTTGGATCAGGCCTTCAATATCTTCACAGTTTAGTCCCTCCTCTTCTGCACATGCACTTCAGAACAAGCAATGTTCTTTTAGGTGATAACTTTACTGCCAAGGTATCGGACTACGGACTTCTTAAATTGGTGTGTGAGGATCATCGCACTGGATCTTCTTCAGCCATCGACTACTTCCTTGATCCAGAGTATGTAATTTCTACTTGAAATATTATATGTTGTTCCCAAATTTAGTTCTTAGGGTTGCACTTTTTTCACTTTGGATGATTAGAGTTGAGCAGAATTGACAAGTCCATGGCTTTTTGGCATGTTCCTTTTACACTATGATTTTTTCTTTGTTTTTCTTAATTAAAATTCAATGTTGTTTCTTATAAAATTAAGGTTTATTGACTTCTAAAATCCAAATCTTTTCGAGTTTTGATAAAATTGACTAATCTTTTTAATTTTGACAAAATTAACCAAAACTAATAAAATTTTGACAAATTTAGTCAAAATTCAAATTGATATGATAATGCATAACACTAAAATATTGAGTTAAAATAGTGTTAATTGATATTAATAATTAATGTTAACTGAGTTTACTAATTTTTTTATAAAAATTCATATCAGTTGATTTGTTATGTCACGTGATATATTATTATATTTTGATCAATTTGAATTTTGACTAGATTTGCCAAAATTTTATTAGTTTTGACTAATTTTGTCAAAATTAAAAAGTTTGTCAAAATTAAAAAGATTGGCCAATTTTGTTAAAATTCGAAAATGTTTGGAATTTAAGAGCCAATAAGCCTAAAATTAATCATTTTCCTCTAGGTTAAATTTGTTGAAGAATTTTTCTGAGCAAAGCGACGTGTACAGTTTTGGAGTTTTCTTGCTGGAGTTAATTAGTGGCCGTGAAGCAAATGGCAAGTACCAGTCAGGGCATGATCTAGTTCACGAGGTGAATACATTTCATTGTTAGTTTCTTCCTTTACCATATGTGTATGCATGACCCTATGATTTCACATTTAGTTTTTTCATCCCTACAATGCAATCATTCTTACCTTTCTGTGCCATTTATCTGTTTCCTGAACATGATCTTTTCAGACACAGGCGGTAAGTTTTTTCTCAGGACCTAGAATTTGTCACTGTAAAAGGTCAAGTGGAAGCTATAGGTTTTTGCTATGTAGGTTTAGATGCTTTCGAATATTTTTCCAATTTTTCTTCTCTTCTTCTTCTCCCTGTAAAAGGTCAAGTGGAAGCTATAGGTTTTTGCTATGTAGGTTTAGATGCTTTCGAATATTTTTCCGATTTTTCTTCTCTTCTTCTTCTCCCTGAAGGCTAGGGAATGCAGTCTCAGTGACTTCATCGAAGAGAGGCTCGGAGAGTGCAAACCAGAAGCTGCAATACAGATGGGGGAACTGGCATTACTATGTGTAAACATTAGTACAAATAGACCATCAATGAGCAGAGTTGTTCAAGAGATAGAAAAGATTCATCAGAGAGAAATGGGATATTTGGAACTTGAGTTTGGTGAGGAGATAGGCTCAGTAACACTTGGTAGTGAACTCTTCAAATGACATATCCTTACAGTGCCACCATGCATTTTTGTACTGCAATCATTCTTTTATTGGATTATTGGTTCTAATTGAGAATTTATTAGAAGAAATGTCAAAGGAAGATATTATAGGTTTGAAACTGTAAGTTATATCTGCTTTTATGAACAAAATATTTGAATTACAGAAAATACCGAGGACTGATCAATTACATATCCTTGCTTTTTAATATGAAATCCATATTTTTGTTAAAAAATTACTATTAGCACTTGGCAATAACAATGCAAAACATGCCCTTTTCATATGATTCCCAAAAATTAGTTTCATATAATTGGACTGTAGTATCAAATGGAAACAAAAATCTTATAGCAAGGTGTTAAATCCAAATTCATATTAAAGAAAAAGAAGCGATATAAAATATATATTCAAAATTAGTTTGTCCAAGTCCTATTTTGATTTGGAAAATATTGTTGACTGACTTCAAATTTTTTTTTTTTTTGTGCCTATAAAAAGAAGGGTTTGCCCATTGTTTTGACAGAGAGCTGTGGGTAACACGATAAGCCGAAGTCATTTGGCTTGGTGAGAGGTGTGCTACGAGTGTGGTGATGCGAATTCTGTAATTGTGTGATGTTTTGTGAATGATAAATTAGTAATTATATTTGTTGATTTTAATGAGTGAATTTACTTATGAAGCAGGTTTATGTTGAATAATATAAAAATTATTTATATTTTTTTATATTAATTTAGTAGTATTATTATAATAAGTAATATTATAATGTCGAAGAATGTAAGAATCGTGGGATCATAATTTGATGTGGAGCCATTTGATGGCAAAAATAATTTTGAGTTATGGCAAAATATTGTGAACGATATTCTTGTGTAATCAGATTCTCTAAAGCGTTAAACGATAACAAACTAATGGTTAGGAAATATGATGATTGGAAGAAACTTTAACAAAAAACTGAGAGTATGATTTATCTGATTTTAACTTATAATGTGAAATATCATGCGTTAAATGAAACTAAGTCTATTAGTCTATAAAAGAAATTAAAAGACTTTTATATGTTGAAATAACTCATAAAGTAGTTATATTTGAAGAAAAAATTACACTAATTAAGACATAAATATTAGAGACTATCTTAATGTATTTAATAAATTGATTACTCCATTGGTTAGTTTGGACATAAAAATTAAGAATAAATATTTGTTGCCTTGTATTCTCTTCCACTATCTTACGAGGGTCTAGTAATGAAATTAATAGTTTGAAGAATTACATTGATAATACAAGATGTTACTACATCAATTTTAGAGCATGAAAAATTTTAAAAATTGAATAGTAGTGATGAGAATGGAGTTTTTGTTGCAAGTTCCGGTGGTGATAAAAGTAGCTTGTGTAAAAACTATTATAGAAAAAAAGCAAATCAAACCCAAGATCACAAGTGGATAATTCAGAGAAAGAATATTAATATTGTCATGAGATAAGTTATATTCAATACGCTTATAAGAGGATAAATATTGAAATATGGATTAGATTGCCCATGATGAGCCAATCCGTATCCATTTACCTTTAATGAAATTTATTTTAATTACAATATTTGTTATAATAGATAATTGCTAGTAGCATTTACACATACAAACATAACTCCTCATAATAGTGGTAACTGCCCGTAACAATTACAATGTGAAAACAACGTACAAAAAATCGATTTTTGTTTTTCCCTGTAAAAAAATATTTAGGTTGTGAACCAGAAAAGTTTTCCTAATAATTTCTTTTCTAGGCTATTAATACAAGTCATTGATGAATTTGGAAAATTCAGCAGCAGAAACCCATAAATGTTATTGTTTTTTTTATTGTTTAATTTTTTTTTTAACAAAAGAAAGATCTTGTAAAGTTCAAAGAATTCAAAAAAGCCGTATAAATAATGTAATTGCTGTGGTGACAATTGAAGAAGGTAATGAATATAGATATTGATATAGTTCATGATGGTAAGAAAGAAAGAAAAGATCCATCATGTGATAGGTAATTAACGGATTATGTTTATCAATTTCATATTTGTTCAAAAAGAGAATATTTTAATTCATTTGAAGAAAAAAAAAAGAGCAATTACAGTGAGATATGGTAAAAATCGAAATGTATGACCCTAAGGTTTGACTCTTAGTGATGTATAATCTCAAATGTAGAAGAGATTTAATTCTTTTGGATAGATTGTATTTATTAGAACATATTAAAAGTGGAGTCACGAGAGCTAACTATAGCGCTCTCGTGAACATAAATAGTGAAAGACTTGAATAAAAAAAAATCTTTTACAAAATAAGTGGTAGGATATTAGCCAAAATAATTACATTGAATCAATTTAAATTTTATAATTAAGAGTGCAAACAAATAATCAAGCAAAAACCAATTTTTATGAAGGTGGAGATTTATAAATCTAAATTCATATAATACAAGGATTAAAGAAAAGAAACTATATATATACATTCAATTAGTTTGTCTAACTCCTGTTGAATTTGGAAAACATTATGGACTTACTTTAAATTTCTTTTTTGGTGTCTACAAAAGGAAAACTTCTCCTTACTGTGAAAGTGAGCAGTAAGAAGTGTAATAAGCCAAACTTATCCGACTTGGAGAGAAAAAGTGTGCCATAATGTGTGTAACATAATATAATGGTGCAATTTTTATAACTAATTATGTGATTTTTTTTATGAATGACTTTGAGTGATACATTAAGAATTATATTTATAAATTTTTACTAATGAATTTATTTGTAAAGTAGAAATCAAATCAATAAATTATTTATATTTCTTTAAAATCTATTTAGCAATGTTCTCATAACATAAAGTTAATTACTTAGTTTTAGCGAGAAGGGTCGGTCTCAAGTCATTATATTGTCGTGATCCAATTGACTGTCGTAACGTAAGGGCAAATCATTCTTTTTAGATGGTTACTAAGCATATGATTTACGATTCCCTTTGCGTTCTTTCAATTTCAGGTATAAATCTTATGTTATGACAATTTATAGTATCATGACTATTGTCTTAATTTAGTGATAAAGTAATATTATTTACAAATGAATGTCAGATTCAAATTTCGTTAATATAATCTCTTTTTTAATATTTTAAAAGATTTTAGCATAAAATAATATTTTAAATAAATAGATATCAAATAAAAAGATTTTATTTCTAAATAAATTTTTATATTTGAACTAAATTAAGATATAATTTATACACTTACCAAGTTGTATTTTTAATTTATATGTGTAACCATTTATGTAAAATCAAAAATTTAGAATAATAAATGAGTTTTTTGAGTTACTAATATGTCATGCATAAATTTATAAATGAAGTTTATAACATTTTATATAATTCATTTATATACTAACTAATCATAATTATACACAGTAAAATTAAAAATAAATTAATTAATATTTTTACTAATAATGTTATATATATATATATATATATATATATATATATATATATATAT
>CATIWR010058959.1:0-56037 GCA_949677035.1 Omphalea diandra | reverse complement strand
ATTACCTTACCCTTGGCATTGTTACCAAATGTGACATCTCCACCTTCTTTCTCTTTAAGTGATGTGAATAGTCTTCTATTTTCAGTCATATGCTTTGAGCAACCACTATCCGCATGCCAATTACGTGCTTTGGTGGTAGTCAAATTTCCCTACAAAATAACAATCAATCACCTTTTCTTTGGTACCCAAGCATACTTGGGTCCTAGGGGGTTAGTGATTGAAGGGTCGTCTAGCTTGAGGTGAGCCTTCCTAATAAAGCAATGTATATTGACATGCCCATATTTCATGCAATAGTGGCATTAGAGATTAGACTTGTTAGTCTTCCTCCTATACATGAATTTAGTATGAGTAAGAGGGCTATTCATACCATGGTCATATGAATACATGCATGGACACGTATGATGAGTAGAGGTAAAGGATTTTCTATGAGGATGACCATGCCTTTTATTGTACATATAAGCATGATTGGCTTTTTGAGTCTTAGTTCTAGAGCCTTGGGGAGCCTTCCCTTTGCCTTTAGGCTTAGGAGGCTTAGTGCTATTAGCACTTTTCTTCCCAATTACCTCAATGCTTGAGGTTTGAGGTTGTGAAGCTCTAACAAATGTAGTTATAGATGTAGAGGGTGTTCCATTAAAACCTAGACCATGCCTAATTAAAGGTGGTCTTTGTGACACAATAAGAGTGTCTAAAGCCTCTTTTCCTTTATAGAATTTGGAGATTGAGCTTCTAAGCTCAATGACTTCTCCTTTAAGGGTGTCATTCTCCTTTCTAAGTGAGGCTAAGGAAGAAGATGATGTAGATAATTTTTCAACAGATTTCTTGAGTTCTTCATTAAAAGTCCTCAATTCATTTATAAGCTCATTTAGAGACTTGTACTCATCTTTTAGTTTGGAGCACTTCTTCCTATAGGTTTTAACTTGTGATTTATACTTGTCACACCTCATAGTTAGAGCTTCTAAAAGCTCTTCATCTATATCATCTACCTCATAATCAGAATTGGAGTGGGAAGATGTACTTACCTCTTATGAAGAGTCCCCTAGTGCCATGAAGCATATGTTGGCCTCCTCTTCTTCTTCCTCATCTTCACTTGAGTCATCATCCCAAGTGGTAGAGAAGCTTTTCTTCTTTCTTTGTCCCATCTCTTCTTCCTCTTTATCTTTGGACATTCATGCTTCATGTGCCTTTGTTTGCCACATTCATAGTATATGACATCATTTGTTCTTTCTTTTGGACTTTGGGCGAATTTCTTAAAGACTCTTCTTTCTTTTCTTCTCCTTATCAACTCCTTGGTTCTTCTTGAGAGCATGGCTAGCTCTTCTCTTTCTTTATCACTATCCTCTTCATTTGAGGAGAGGTCTACTTCTTTTTCTCTTATTAAAGCTTTGAGACCCATGGTTCTCTTTTTTGGTTTTTCACTTTGGCCCCTTAGCTTCTTCATTTGCTCATCTTTTTGAATAGCCAACTTATGAGTCAAGAGCTTGCCAATGAGCACATCGGTTGGGACCTTTCGAATCTCCGGATTAAACTTTTGAATACTGCACACCCTAGCTTCAAATTTGTCAAGTGGAAGACTTTCAAGGATTTTGGTGTTTACCTTATAATTTGTGAGTGCTCTTCCAAACTTCTTCATATTGGTGACAAAGGATAAGAGCCGGTTGGTCATTTCCATGATGTTCTCATTGTCCTTCATCATGAAGAGTTCCCATTCGGTGACATACATCTCCAAACAGCTTGACTTTACTAGAGTTGTGCCTTCATGATAGTTCTCTAGAGTCTTCATATGGCATGTGCGGTTTGACAATGTTACACTCTCCCAATCTCTTCTTTAGAAGGTGTGCTTAGGAGAATGACCATTGCCCTCTTATTCTTACCATTTAATCTCCAATGAGCTTCAACCCATTCATCCTTTGGGATTAATTCTTCATTGTCATCCATAACTTTGGTAGGAGGCTTTCA
The DNA here is from genome assembly GCA_949677035.1 of Omphalea diandra. Taxonomy (NCBI): domain Eukaryota; kingdom Viridiplantae; phylum Streptophyta; class Magnoliopsida; order Malpighiales; family Euphorbiaceae; genus Omphalea; species Omphalea diandra. The sequence goes on along the minus strand of CATIWR010058959.1, from coordinate 54,081 downwards.
TTTCTTGATTACCACGTCCCAAAGGTCCACTACATCTATGTCAATATAGATCTCCATACTATACTTCTAATGAGTATAGTCGATTCTATCAAAATATGGCCTTAGGTGTGAGTAGATTGTTTCTTGTGCCATGATCTTGTTTCATCCAATGAAGGTTTGATTTATGAAAACCTTGCTCTGATACCACTTGTTGTCCTTTGGCACCAAAAGGGGGGGAGGGGGGGTTGAATTGGTGTATAAAAATTTCAAAAATAAAGAAGAGGGAAAGAAGAATAAGTAGAATGGAGACAATGATTTATAGTGGTTCGGGTATAATCAATCCTACGTCCACTCCCCAATTTAACAATTGGGTATTTCACTATCTCAAGGTATTTTCAAGCTCACACCCAACTTGTACAACTTTGTGTTTTGATGGCTCACACACAACCTTACAACAATGTGTTTTTAGGCTAACACACAACCTTACAACAATGTGTTTTTATGCTAACACACAACCTTACCATAATGTATTTTTAGGCTAACACATAACCTCACTCAAGTGTTTCATTAGGCTCACACTTAAACCTATCTTGAAGTGTTTTTGTAGGCTCACACTCTAACCTTATAACTTGGTGTTTAATGCTCACACCTAACACTTATAATTTCATAAAGAAAATTGAAGAAAATGAGTAGCAAAGATTGAGAGCTTTAATGACTTGTAATATTTTTCTTAGCAACCTTATTTATGGCTATTTGGTGGAGTATTTATCACTAAAGAGACGTTGCAAATCATAGCTCATCAAATCTTTAAGACATGCTTGATAGTTTCAATTCGTGGTCGCTACTACTCATTAGCGGTCGTGAAATCTAAATTTCTGAAGAAAAATCCTGTTTATGTCTAACGGCTAGTCCACGTGGTAGCTTTTGATTAGTTCACCAGGAAAATATAGTCGTTGCCTTTTACATACTTTCAGAAGTCACGGTCGCGAGCTTTCTTATATAGGACGCGACAGAAGACGCAAATTCATCTGCCAAAAATGATTATCTTCTTTTTCACGATTCACAGTCAATACCAATAAGATGCCTCCGTGAAATTTGACGTCTAACAGTCTGCTGGAACACATGTCATGTTGTGGTTGTGGACTTGCTTCTCTTTTGAGTCACTTCAAAATTCACGATCGCGACTAGGGCATGACACACATCGCGATTTCATCTGTCAATTTTGGACTCTTTCATTTGGATGAATCACGATCGAGAATAGCTCCGCGATTTTGCCTGTTTGCTTTCTAGCAATGCTTCTTTATAGATCGCGGTGATGAATACAAAGTAGCGGTTGCGACTTAGAAGTCACTTTTCATACTTGAAGATTTTTGAGGTACATCCAACTTCTAATTTAGATAAAACCAAAAGGCTGCAAAACAATACTTATTTGAAACATTAGACATGATCAATCTCCTTTGTCAAGATCAAAAGAGGTCTAAGACTTAAGGTTAACTACTTTAGTCCAACAGGATCCTAATAAGTAAGGTAAAGGTAATAAGGTTCCTTTTAGCTGCCTAGATTAATTAATTTTAGGGGCTATTTTATCTTATCTTTAATCCATGTTTAGAGGTCTAACTTGTGTTTATTTTTGCAAGTTGGAAAGGAGAATTGCGACATTAGATTTTTAAATTGCTAGGATACAAGCCTAATGACTAGAATTATGTTAATTTCATCCCAAAAAGATGGAGGTATCAATGCTCAAATGGAGACAACCAAACCTACCCCTTAAAAGCGTAAGCCTAAAATCCCAATTCTAGAATTGCAAGACTTGTTTGTATAATCAACTTAAATAACTGTGTAGATGACCTAGTAAAAGCTAAACAACATGAAGCTTCTTGAATAGTGACCTAGATAACACTTATTGGCTGTATAACCAAGTAATGGTTTATATGAACAATCTCTTAGCATTATAGATAATTTGGAAACCCTAATTCCAAAATATTCTATGATCTTATCCACTTCAGAGAGCGAGAGAGAAAGATGGTATGTGTTATGTAGCATAAGTGAACCCCCTCTTTTTCTATAAAAACTCACCTCTTAAAAGGTGGGAGGAGGCTAATTTCCTTAATGAAATGTTGCTAAAATGAACCTCTAAAAACCTTAAACATAGCTTCATACAAAGAAAATTCAAATGCCTGCCCCCCAAAACCATACCTAAGCTCAAAGATTGAGTTAAGCCTCTCTTTGACATTGTAATCTTAACTTCTTAAAGCAAAACACACTATTCAAGGTAGCTCTGAGGGCAATAAGCCAAACCCCCAAGCCATTCTACAACCGCTTGGTCTTCCTTCCCTTTTTTTCATTTTATTTTCTTAATTTTTGTCTTTTATCAACAACAAAGCCAGAGGTGTATACAAACATCTGAGTGGTTTATGCAGATCATTAGTTGGTCTATACATACCATAAATATTGCTCATAAGAACTATTAACAAGAATGCATTTTCTCTTGTCCTTTTGAATTTTGGCTATTTTATTTATTTTTAAGCTTGAAAATTGATAAAATAGGGTGGGTTGCAACAACCAATGACCCCCCCTATTTCCATTTTTCAACATTAAAATCATATTTTAAACTACTTTTTTTGTGGCAGCTTCTTAGTTCTCTTTAGGTCATGTTTGAATCATTTGGTGTTCATTGTGCTTTTTGTATTGGGGAAATGATGGGAAGAGGTTACAATAGCCTAAGACTTCTTAATCCTACTTCATTTATTGGCCCTTTATGTTTATGCTTTGTTTTATAATTAATCACACACCTACTCCTCTTATTTGTACCATTATGTGTTATTTATGCCTATTCAATTGCTTATACGATTTATGTTTTGGGGCTATAACCTATATTTCCAATTTACATGCTATTTTCACGTTTATTTTAGATGTTGGTTACTTGACCTTTACCATCCCTAAAGATAAGATCCTTCCACTTTTACCATGCTAACCTTAAGCTAGTGACCCCTTTTATATTGGTGATAGATTATGCTAACTTGGGTATTATTTTTGGCATGTTGTAGGAGTCCAAGTTCATATATTATTGCATATTATCCATACAGGAATGGCTGCACCACTTAAATATTGTTAGTTATGTGCCCTAGGCCAATTCTTGTAATAGATATTTTCTTAATCATGCCATGGTTGCATTTTTATTTAATAACGCTATTATAATTTATTTACAGATAAATTATAAATTTCATGAATAGTTAATTCTACCTAATGTTATCAAGTATGTAACTTGATAGTAAAGCCTTTAGGTGTAAAGAATTTTATTCTAAATTTTCCTTAGTAGATCAATATTGTTAGGATAATAATGAATGAAGACGAGTATATGTTTTAATTGATGACTATGTTTTACCAGTCATGAATATGTGATATTAAGTTAAATACATAGATACATGTTTAAGAAATACGAACTCGCTATGAAAAAACTATATGAATAAACAGTCATAAGTGATTTTTATGCAATTGTATTAACTTAATCCTCTAACCTGAAAATCACCATGGATTCCAATATGATAAACTTCATGTTTTGATACAATCCAAAATTTTCTTTAACAAAATAATTATACAAACTAATATTAAATGTGAAGTAAATAGTATAGAGGAATATGAGTGATTGAGAATGAATTTGTCCCTCATATATTTATGAGAAATATATCTTTGGGCGCCTTGATAAGTTAGACTGATGAGATTGCATGGCCATACAGAAATGAGCAGATAAAGGTCATTCATGTCATTTTATATCAGTCTACTTAGAGATTGAGAAAGAATTGAACTATATAAGGATGATATAATCCATACCTTATATTCAATTGAGATATAAAATAACAAAAGAATTATAATACTATTTGTAAAATAGGTTAGGTTAAATACTGACCTTCACATAATTGGGTAGTCATAATGCCTTGCTAGAGGGCACTTATAGCTTGTAGGCCACAAATAGGCTCTGGGCCACTATCAACATTACATGAACTTATAAGGTTATACACTTAGAACATACCCAAAACAAATTGGTATTTTATATTCTCTCTAGATATATATTAAGATAATTAAAGATATTATCTTGATATTTAAATATCCTTTTTGTTTTAAAGGTTAAAAAAAAAGTTGGATATTATCTCTTATATATCTTTAAGATATAAAGTTGACATAAATATCTTAATGGTTAAGATATATATGTACATTTAGGGTTTTCTAAAGAAGAGAGAACATTCACGTTGTCTTTTTAGAAAACGTTTTAAAGAGAGAAAAACCCTAAGGCTAGCATGCTACCCATTTGGAGATAACTTGTTCGTGTGGATACCTATAGAGGATGTTCACTCTTTGGTAGCACCTAGATCCTACTCTAAGCTTAACATAAGGTGTTACTGGATAAACCCCTCTCTACCTTCCAACGATCTTGCATCTCTTGTATGAATTCGTAAGATTTTTGCATCCTTTTTTCTAGTAATTGAATTGCATGGATCCTTGATGGGTTTCGTGTGTGGAAAAACTTTTACTTTTTTGCTGTGTTTGTTGTTCAAAACCCAAAAATGGTATTAGAGCCACTTGCAAATTAAATTAAATTGAATTTGATACTATTCTGTGTATAAGTGTTATATAAGTGAACATAAATGTGTTGTATTGAAATCGTTTCAAGGGTTTGATGTAAAACAGATTAGTTTAAGGCGATTTGGTTATTCTGTATGAAAAATGAAAATAATACATTAATTCAATTAATGAGTTTTAGGGTTTAATTTGATTAAACAAATTTTGACAATATTGATTTGATCAATACGTTTATTGTTTCTTGTGATATGTTGTTAATATGATTAATACAATATAACAAGTTTTGCTATTTTATTTTTCATCTTATTAATCATTGTGGATTGATTAATTGTTAATCAATGATAATATGTTTTGAACATATTAAATAATGTTATAGAGTTTGCCTAATTGTTAAACAAAAGACAATTTATTTTGAATAGATTAATAAATTCCATAAATCTATTTCAGTGTCAAGCAATGATTAATTAGTTTTGTTATGAACATGTTAATTATATTAATTAAAGCTAACGAAATTTTGGCAACAACTCATGCAAACAAAAAAGATAAATTTTTTACAATTTGGGGGGCACCAAATTTATCCTTTGCCTACTAAATTCCATTAATTAATTATGCATTGATTTATAATTGATCACACAAGTACACGTCTTGTTTGTACCATTATGTATTATTTTTACCATGCTTATTTGCTTGGATGATATATGTTTTGGGGCAGCAACCTATATGTCCAATTTATAGGCTATCTTTACCTCTATTTTAGATGTTTTAAATATTGGTTACATGATCTTAACCATCCCTAAAGTGGGGCAAGATCCTTCCACTTTTACCTCAATAACCTTAAGCTAGTGACCCCCTTTCTATTGGTGATAAATTATGCTAACTTGGGTATTATTTTTGGCATCTTGTGGGAGTCCAAGTTCATATATTATCTATGCATGAATAGTTGCACCACTTGAATATGTATTCCCCATTCCTACATTGTATAAATTATTTATTACTTCATTATATTGGCCATATCACATTCATGAATTGCATACTTAAATGGTTATGGTTGATGGCTTAACTTAGATGGGTGTGTCTGGGTGGATTGATGTGAAATTAATTAATAAAAGCAAGGTATAAAAGTGAACCATTTATTGCTCAAACATCAGATGCCTATATTCAAGCCACTTATGGGTAGTGTAGATAGGTTACACCTTATAGTTGATTTATTAGACTTAGAACCCATCCTCGCCTTAAATTTGTCATGACCAAAGTCGGGTGGGAGCTTCAGCCAAGTATTAGGAGTAGTACCAAAGTACTATCTCACCTTAGCCCCCTATTGGCCACTTAATGTTAAAAAGGGCTTCCACCTACTGAGAGGCCTTTCTAAGGATTCCTCAATGATCCCTTCGAATGCCATTAATATGGGTTAATGAATGTACCCTTATTCTCTTGATCTCTCGATGATTAATAAAAGGTAGGAGTCATAAGCAAGATTCCACTCATTTGAGCATAGTCAAGAAAATTCTAGCACTCATAAGAATCATTGCATGATTTATGATAATTTCCTTAATTGTATGATTACCCCCTTTATTATGATTACATGTGTATCCCTCCCTTTAATGATCGCTTATAATGATTGATTATTATGGATGGATGAATGAGCACTAGATGAATGTTTAAGACCTCCTGAAATGGACTAAGTAATCAATAAAGCTAAAATTATAAATGTGAACCAAAGATACCTGATGTCTAAACCCTAAAATCTAGAAGGTTTGGAGGTACCTAACCTTTTTCCCACACTATACCAAATTTTCAAACCCAATCTTTGATGAGATGAAGACTGGGTAGGCCTTTTAGTTGACCTATTAGGTTTCAAACCCATCATTGCCTAGAATTTTGTCTAGATGAAATTTGGATGGTGACTTTAGTCAAATGTTAGGGGTGGTACCAAAGTACTATCCTATCTCAACTACATGTTGGACACTTGATTTAAAAAAAGGGATTTCAATCTTTTGTGGAGCCCTTCTAAGGATCACCTAATTATCTAAATGTGTGCCACTGAATAGGGTTTACCAATGTAAGACCTCATCCTCTTAAACCCCTAATGGTCAATAAAAGATTAAGAGTTATAGGAAAGGTTCTAATCGTTTAAGGTAGCCGCAAAATTGAGACATTCACAATGGTAACTCTACTAGGGACTAATGGAATTGACTTCATGTCGTAGTCTTTGGTACATTTTTACAATCTTATCCTTATTGATTGAATTGTCCATTGCATTCACATAGTTTTCACACTTTACCACATGTACTAGGTTAGCTCTTTAGCTAATCTATAAACTCTCTAGACTTGATACTTAAGCTCCATTTGAGCTTAGGAGATGATATAAACGTCACTTACAAGCCAAGTACCTTCGAGTATGACAAATGTAGGGGGGGAGGGGGTATACGATAACTATCCATAAGCTTATGAGAGCCATCTACTATAACAACTCATTTGAACCATAAGGCACATGTATAAACTAATCCTCTTATTTTAATTTTTTTTTTCAAAGGAGGAAACCCTTTTTGTTTTCATTCTTTCTCAAAGAAGAGTTGGAATCTCCAAAGAGCATGAATAAGCCTTATAACAAGAAATCCCCTATATAAACATGTAATGTATTCCCTAGTCTCCCCTCATGTAAATACCATTCACTTAAAGTAAATATTTTTCGATCCTTCATTCCCTATTAAACTGCTTAATATAGCTCGATTACTGTACAGTGGGATTTTATTGCTCATTATAAATATTGCCATTAATGTGTGGCTCTTTCTTGACTGGTAAAACTTATTTACCAGCAATTACCCACACATTTCACCAAAATTATAAAAATACAAGAAAATTAACTTAAACAAATAAAATAAAGAATGATTGATCAAAGGTTTTATAGTTTCTGAAGTTATGATGATCTCAGAATTGGATAGATCTACAGGTGTTGATGTCACGTGGACTCCAAAAAATGTTCCTGTATTATGATATATCATCTTGACTATGGAATTTACCCCTTTATGTAAATATTACCCTATTCCTCATTATGTAAATGCTCATGTGTATCCCTTCCTTGCTTTATAAAATGAAATTTCTTTATATTGTACATTATTCTTATCTATGTAAAGAAGTTTTTTTTTGTAAGTCTTAAATGCTCTTTTAGGATTTCGACCTTGCCCTGTTTGAGGGCCATACATATTCACTATCTCATGTTGACAGTTGAATAAAATCATGCCTAGGAAAGAGCCATTAAATCTCGTTTGTGAGAGAAATAAGGTTGAAAGGATCTTTTATGAATAACATGTACATCTCATGCAGTAATTTATTTATTCATGCACCATCCTGGTAACATCTATTTTGTAACCATCATAGCTCTTCCAAAACTCACTTGGAAAAGATGAGGAAGAAGGATAGCTAGAAAGAGTAAAAAACCTAACCCAATTAAAAACCTAGAGTTACTAATGGAGTAAATCTACCATATGGTGCAAGCAGAATTGATGTAAAAGATGAATGAGGAATTCAATCATATGATGGAGGAGTAGGTTACTGAGGAGATATAGAGAAGTCTCGATGAGACCCTAATAAAGAAACACAAAGATTCTTCTAATAGGACCAAAAAAGGGAAAGAACCAATGGAAACCCCACCCCTAGTGGTCATTAATGATGACTTATTTGAGATAGAGGAATATCATAAGAGCAAGGCGGTAAAGGAAACAAGTAGTATAACAATTGTGTTAGACAAAGGTATTGGAGATGATAATGAAGACACCAAGATAGATGGTTTGTTGAATAATAATAGAATATCCAAAAGGCTTTAAATGTTAAGGGAATTGACCAAGCGATTTATATTGAGGAGTTTCTAGCTCGCAAGCATGAGAAGCACCTATCTAACTTTTGGATGCCTAAACTTTCTAAGTTTATAAGGACACAAGATCCATTCAACTATTTTTGTTTATATGTACTAAGTATGAAGGCATCTGGGGTTTAGTTCAAGATTTGTTTGAGCTATCACTAGAAAGGTCATCTAATACATGGTGTTTTATTTAGCCTGAGACTATTAAAAAGGATTAGAAGGAATTATCTCAAGCCTTTCAAAAGCATTACTTGTACAATTCAAAGTTGGAATTCACTCTTCAAGATTTGGATTCATTAAGATAAAATAGTGGTGAAAGTTTTAATAACTATTTGAGAAGGTGAAAGGAGATGACTTTTAAGGTTAGAATAAGGCTGATAGAGAGAACATGTGAAGATAATTATTAGGGAAGCACTACAAAACATTGGCACCAAAATTAAAGGGATGTTGGTTAGGAGCTTTGAAGACTTAAAGGAGATGAGGTTATAAGTTGAAAAATTAGAATTAGATTTGAAAAAGCAGTATTCAGGAGGAGAAATTATCAATCCTAAGGATTGGGAAAAAGGAACAAAATATTGGATGTATATGCAGTACATCCCATAAGGCAATTCACAGATCTAGTGATGCCATTATGAAAAGCCTTTAAGACGCTTAAAAAAAAAAGGCATGTTAAAGCCATTGATGCCTAGGCTACCCCAAACCTTGTAGCAAGGAGGTACAATGTGAATGCTTATTGTGCTTTTTGAAAAGGTTTTGGACATTATACATACGATTATTATAGGTTGAGGCATGAAATTCAAGACCTTATTGATTATAAGACCACAGTTCCACCAACTACATGATAGTTAAGTATTAGAGGAAATCCTCTCCCTAATTATCATAATGTCTTGTCTCCTACTTAATGAACTTTCATGATTGATTTTGGGATTATTGATGAAATACTTATGACAACTTTTAAAGAAGTACAATTAGTGAAAGCTACCGTGGTTATTTGTGTCATTAACTCATAAGAGAGTTCAAATAATGAGGCAAAGGAACTCAAAAAGAAGAAGATAAGTATTTAAAAGGATAATGATGTGGAAAAAAAGGAGACATAGGTCAATCATGTCACATAGAATGAGAAGTAATACTTTGATAGGGAAGTAAGTAAAAACCTAGAGTGGAGGAAGAAATAAAACGATCTTTGATAAAGGCAAGATAAATGGAGAACATGGTCCTAAGACAATTGAAGACGACCCTTGCCCAAATCATTGTGTGGGAATTATTGATCAAGTCTAAAGAGTACAGGAAGGCCATAATGAAGGCATTGTCCAACCTACTTATTTCTAAGAAGCGATGCCTAATTGAGATGGCAACTTTGGTAAGGAATTTGAATAAGGGAAAGATAACCTTCACCGATAAAGATTTGCCTCTCAAGGGAAGAGATCACAGTATGAAACTATTCATCAATGTTAAAGTGAAAGGGAAGCACTTGCCTTGTGTTATGATAAATGATGGATCAAGAATTAATATATGTTTTTAAAAGCTATTGCCAAAATTTGGGATGTCTATGGAAAACTTAGAGACTTCTAAGAGTATCATTTGGGCTTATAATGATAGTAAGAGGCCAACACTTAGAATTTTTGAAACTGTGGTGAAAAGGTTATAATGGAATTTATAGTGTTGGATGCCCTGATGGCATTCTCATTGCTATTAGGGAGACCTTGGTATCACTTCTTAGGAGGAGTGCCTTCCACTTTGTTTAAAAAACAAAAGATTCCATATAAAAGGGAAGTAGTCACCATATGTGCTAAAGTTAGAGAGGTGGTATCAACATTGAGCATTACAATATTACATCTTAAGGATTTCCAAGTTGTTGGAGTTACTAATAATTAGGTGGATACTAAAGTGTGAATGCCATACAAAGGATGAGTTTCATTCTAAGACAAGGCCTCGGTAGGAATGTTGTAGGTGTATTTAAGCTTCTCAGTATTCTTCCTCAAATAATTAAGGCTGGATTGGGTTATTATGAAAGCCATGCCAAGATTAGAGCTATAAATATTTAAGGCCCTTATCAAAATACTTCATGAAGGAAGAAGAAGTAATAAAAGGGAAGGAACAAAAGGTTTAGTCAGAGAAAGAATCATTGATGATCTAAAGGAGATCTTTTATAGGCAAGTGCAAATCGGTGAGGTGGAGTCAAAGGATTTGGAAATCCAAGAGACATCTAAAGAAGTGGATTAAGAAAGTATGAAGGAAAAGAAATAAGCCTTATTCTTTAATAGAGAAGCAAAAGAGGAAGAGGAAAGAGATTCCTTTTGGGTTTTAGAAGGTCTATGGGATGACTGGCCTTGGGAGGAAATAAATAAGTCGTACCAGTAGCAACTGCATAACCAGTAAGTAGGGGAAGCAAATATGCTAGCTAAAACAGGGTTAAATGTGTCGATTGAACAAGGGCCATATGGTCATTCAAAATAGAGGCTAAATGAGCTAGAAAGCATCAATGAAAAAAGGTATTTAGAGATTAATCTGGCCATTATAAAAGAGATGATTACTAATTCTTTTGACATCGTAGGAGATAAGGTTCCAAAAGGGCAACTATTAAAAGAGACAGGGATAAAAGTGGAGGAGTTGGATGGGAGATAGGAAAGATTTTTAAAGATTAAGTTGGGCTCTAATCAGATACAATAAGAGTTTGAAGGTGTGTGGGGGTAATGGCTAGCACAGAAAAGATAGGCAAGGGAGATACTAAGTAGCAAATTGATGATGGCTTAAAACCTCTCCCAGGGCAGCCCAAAGAAGAGATTGAAGAGAAGGAGACAGACAAAGTGCAACCTGGTGCAAAAAAGCCCCTTAATATGCTCCTAAGAGAATCCCCTACCCTTGATGTTATTATGTCTTTGTCTTGAGCTTGTTCAAGGACGAGCATGTATTCATTTCCAAGTTTAAAGAAATAAATGATGAGTTTGCCAACTTGTGTAATGTCTTTCTTGATGGTGTTATCCATGACATGCATCATTTCATGAACATATTTAACATTAATTCTATGCGTACTATTACTTTTAATCTTGACACATAGGTTAATCCCAAAATTTTGTTAATCACTAGCAACATCATGCATGAAAGTAAAAGTTAAGCAACTACTAAGAAAATATCAATGAGTCTTTTTATGGACATATGAAGACATGAAAAGGGTTGATCATTGAATTATTAAACATAAGATCCCCATTTACCAACACATGAATCAAGTGAAGCAAAAGCTCAGATAGATGTGACTATAATGGGCTTAATTAGTAAGGTAAGAGGCAACTAAGCAGTTGAAAGCTAAGTTCTTAGAAGTAATAAATTATCTTGAATAGTTACCAAAATAGTGTTGGTGCCTAAAGAGGAAGGGCAAGTAAGGAGGGGCATTGACTATAGGTACTTGAACAAGGCTTGCCTAATGGATAATTCCCCATTACCCTTTGTTGATAGTATTACCACTTACATCATGTATTTATCCATAGATGGTTTTTCAAGTTACAACCAAATTCTTATGTCAGGCACAAATAAGGTGAAGATTACTTTTATCACTGAATAATAGATTTAATACTATTGTAAGATGCCATTTATGCTAAAGAATGCTAGAGTGACCTATCAGCGAATGGATACCACATTATTCTACAACATGAAACATAAGAAGGTCGAAAATGTATGTTGATGACATGATAGTGAAGTTAAAGACATAAGAGGGACACTTTAAGGCATTAGAAAAGTAAGTGGATCAGTACAATCTTATACTCAAATCGAGGAAATGTATATTTTGGTCACTTCTGACAAATTGCTAGGCCATGTGGTGAATGAAAATGGGATTAAGGTAAACCCAAACAAGGTTAAAGACATTCATCATATGACAACACCTAAGACAGAAAAGGAAGTTAAAATTTTGGGGATTTATCTAGTACATTAGTAGGTTCATTGTAAGATTTGATATCCAGTTGTGAGCACTTCAAATTTGGGGTTGCATTAAAATTAGTGGAATCTTGCTTATGACTCCTACCTTTAATCAATTAATAGGGAATCGAGAGGATAAAGATCATACATTGGTACAATCACAAGTAATGGCCAATATCATTGATCATCGAGTGATCTTTAATAAGGCCCATAGTGAGATAGAAGCTCATTTATAAGGTTTTGGTCAACAGGGTGGAACGATATATTAGTACCATCACTAATCAATACAGAGTCATTACCTGACTTTGGTCGAGACAAGAATTTAGGGAAAATTTTTTCTGAGCCAAGTTAAATCATCTAGAAGGCCCAATTAGATGTCACCCCATTAGAGATCAGGTTCGAGAATCAAGTATGACATGGTAAAAAGGTTAGACACCCCTATATCGCTTGGATTTAAGGATTCAACCTTTGGGCATCTTTGGTTCACAATGACCATTTCAGTCTTATTATTAATTAATCTAATTAGTAGTCTTAAAAGCATTCGTCTAATTTTAATGTCGAGCATATCATTTTCAAGCATTACAAACATGCACATGAGGGTGGGGTACAATCATATCTCTAATGGAGTGGTCATGCATAATTAATAAAATAAACATACAAAAGGAAGGAAACATGCATATCAACCTATAAGAGAGAAAACAATCAAGTTAGTGGCTCACCATGAAAACAAAACATAATAAAAATAAAGAATAACGAAGGAGTAAGATGCATTTATGATGGTGATTATATCAAATCCATTTCCAAGTCAAAGGATCTAGCATGATTCTATGTCCAACATCCACATGTCCATAATTTCATCACCCTCAAGTTAAACATAAACATAAATAACCAATGCCAACAAGATATAACACATAAAAATGATAAATGGATCACGATCATATAATATTAAGATGAGATGCAAATGCACCTAGAAGATAATGAAGGCCTTGGGATAAGGCTTAAAAATACAATTTGGGTTCCTTAGATTAATGAATCCTGCCCTATTGATGCTTTAAAGGAGCTTGAGCATCTATCCTAAAGGCTTCATTAGCTATGGATAAAGCTAAGATGACTAAATGAAGGAAAGTTAAGATTATACGACCAAGCAAATACATTATGATGCATTTAAACATGAAATCAAATTAAAAACAAAGGTCATAAAGCATTGGTCTCTCTCCTCGCCATGCTTCAAATCAACATATAAAAGGAAAAAAAGGTGATCAAGATACAAAGCTAGTCACCTTTTTTTGATGGCAATGATAAGACTTGCAAAAATAATAATTATTTATGAACATTCTATGGAGTCATGGGGTCCTTAGGAATACAAATTTCTTATCCCAATCACACCTCTAATAAGGTGAACATAAACACAAAAAGATTAAAGGGAAGAACATAAAAGTAGATAAGCTTAAATCTATTAAAACATAAATGTAAACCCTCTCCTTTTGATCCTTGCTCTACCAAATGAAAGAATAGGGATCACAGTTATGACTTAACACCATTCAGTGGCTGGAGCTTATAAAGAAATCCACTTAAAACCTAAAAATTAGGATAAAATGGATGAGAATAAAAATGAGAAAACATGTTGCACCTCATTCAAAATGGGTCATATAGACCAATGGGTGGTCTGTACAGCCCACTTAGTGGCTTACACAGGCCATAAATATATTTATACAGACTATTAAGATTGGATTTTCACAAAATAAAAAGAAGAAAAATGAGAAAAGAAGAAGAAGAAGTTTACGGTTCTAGGATGTTTCTTTTAGTGTCCCTTACTCTTAGAGTCACTAAGATGTTGAAAAATCCTCCAAAAATGCAATGGATGATTACAAAATTATATGTTTAGGTTTGGATTCTACCTTGGATCTTAGAATGGATGGCTTAAGTGTTAAGGTTTCTTTGTTTTGGTAGGTTGAGTAGCAATTTTAATAGAGTAATTATAGGTTCAAAAGGCCTCCTCCTCCTTTCTCAAATAAAGGGGTATGTATAAAAAAGGAGTGAGTGCACTTGAGACAAAATGGCTCAAGTTGCATCCAATACTCAATTCTCAATACAAAAGATCAAATAAGGTTTTGTAATTAGGGGTTTTAAGTAATTTGTACAACTAATAAGTTGGTTATACAAACTTGAAGTTGGCTCTATAGCCATGTGGTTGTCAATACTCAACTGTTCTAGAATCTTCCTTTTGTTAGGGTTGGAAACTTAGCTATACAGCTAAGTGTGTGGGCTGGCCATAGGCTATTTAGTGGTTTTTGGGTTAGGCTTGCCTTGGGTTGTGGGCTTGGTTGGAGCTTGATCTAAGGTTCATTCCTAAGCCTTGTTCCTTCATTTTACAATCTTTTCACTACACCTTTAGCGATTGATTATGTTAGTTCTCATTATTGGGCTTTCTCTTAGGGCCCAAAATCTAATTCTCATTATTTGCAACCTACTTTATTGGTTCTTAAAATGATATTTGAGAAATAATCATTGAACAAGACACAATGAAGCATTGTTAGAATGCATACATTCAAAAGATATTGATGGATATAACTTTTTTAACAACTCCTCGAGTAGGTACTAAAGTCATTAAATTTCTTAGTAGCTTTCTATCAAGTACTAAGCTTTTTTTTTTGTAGCTTTCTAGCAAGTACCAATATTGATTATTTATCTCCAACAACTCTCAAATAGGTACTAGGTGTCATAGCAGCCTTATAGCTAGTACTAAGTTCCTTTGATAGCTTTATAGTTAGTACCAGTGTTAATTGTTCATCTTTAGCAGCTCTAAAGCATGTATTAAGTGTCTTAGTAGCTTTATAATAGGTACTAAATTCCTTTGACAACTTTCTAGCAGGTGTCGATATTAATTATTCATCTATAATAGCTCTCAAATAGGTATTGGTGTCTTAGCAACTTTCTGGCAGTAACTAAGTTTCTTTTGGTAGCTTTCTAGTAGGTACCAGTGTTGATTGTTCATCTTTAGAAACCCTCAAGTAGGTACTAGGCTTTAAGTTAGGATCCCAAGCAACCATTTTGACTAGATGGAGGTTTGGCAACTTTTTAGTGAGTACTAAAGGAAATTTCATATTGTTTCAACTATTTTGGAATGAAAGGTTGGTTTGATAGTTCTTTTGGCATCCATTGGGAAGATTTTATGTCATAACAATCCTTTTGAAGGTGAATCTATATTTATACAGTCATTCTAAAGTGAAATTAGTTCAAGAATCCTTCTGGCAATCATCATGGATAAGCATTCTTTTTGAATAATTATTCTAGCTTAAACTCATTGAAAAGCTATTTTTGCATTCAATAGGATGTATTTTAATATGCAAGAGGATAATTTTATAATTTTATAGAGATTTTAGGACTTAAATGGGATTTTCTTGATTTTAGAAGGATTAGGGGCACTTTCATCATTTCATCGAAATGCATCTCTCCTTGTTTGCTTCCTTCCTTTTCTCTTTCTACTTATGTTTAATGGTTTGTATAGACATCAAGCTTATCTGTACATATAATGTATTCAATCACATGGAGCGATAGTGTAATTATGGAAAGCATAGTGGCATTAGTTATCTGTATAGATACAACCTGTTTGTATAGACAATCCCCAGTATTTAAGGACTATAACTGACCCTACCTTTCATTTGTGTTAGTCCTCTTCATCTTTCTTCTTTCTCTTACTGAAATCATTTAGAATTAGAGCTTTTTGGTTTCCCTTTGCATAGATTTACCATGGATCATTTTGACAACATGATGTTCGATGCTCTTGCGGACTTCCCTAAAGGGGATGATGTTGTCCATAATGCATTGGCGGCCTTGAAAGCCCCTTAGGCTGTCAACCTTTAAGCCTGTCTTGCCCAAGACATGTCTGAAGGTCCTCAAACTGGGTTGAGACATGCCAGTCATGTATGACCTCTACTCCCATTTGGCAGATGTAGCTTAAGGCATGGTAGGTCTCACTTTCTTATATATTATTATTATTATTTTTATTCATTCTTCTTCTTTTTTCTCTTCAGAATCTTTTGACTTTAGGCACTATCATAAAATTCTATTTTATTAGGTTGGTTCCTAAGATCAAACTAAACTATTAAACACTTAGGTTCCCATGATTAAACTAAACTATTGAACACTTGCTTTTATAATTTATGAAATTTATTTATCAATTGCACATTAGACAATTTTCTCGATTTGCATGCTCTTATTATTTCTTAGTCCCTATGTGTAAAAATTACCTGAATTAATTAGTGAAATAATTTTAGAAAATTGAAATGAATACCTATAAGGCTTGGCAATTTTATTTCTAAATTTTTGTCAAAACTTTACTAGATTTGGTAAAAATCAAGTCACTAATCTCAGGTATATGAATATACAATTTTTATGAACAACAATAATAAGGCTATACAATTTTTCATTTGAGGGTGTTGATAAGGTATAAGAAAATTGGATAGCAGAAGATAATTGACGTCAAGCACAATAAGGAACAATTTGTAAAATTTCATGGAAAATAATGACAATTAATTTTTCTAGAAAATTTCATAAGAATTTCAAACTTAGTTCAACAATTATGTACATAGGATTCACAAAGTTGGCACAATTTAGTTCACACTCAGCAAAAAATTTGCAGAATAAAATTACTTGAAGTCACAGGTATCAAGAAATCAATATGGCATGTAAATCGAGACAATAGACTAGCGAACGACCAATAAATAAATTTCAGAATTTAAAAGGTGAGTCTTGTTTTTAGTTTTAAATTTTGTAAGACTAACCCAATGTTCACATGCAAAAGATAATTTTGGGACAATGCCTAAAATTTAAAAGTATTGAAAGCAAAAGAAAAATAAAATAAAATAAAATAAAACATTAAAGGAAATGGGACTCAACACATTAGAAGTCATACCAGCCAAGTGGTAGTACAGGTCATAGACCATAGGACCATCTCAACATGACTTGAAGCCCTTTAGCATGATCTTTAATATGACTCAAGTCAAAAGGGAAGCTAAAAGGAAACCCTAGGCAACCTTAAGCTACCCTAGCGCATTGTAGACGACAACCTCGGCCTCGAGGAAGTTAGTGGTAACATCAAACATGGAATCATCAAACTTAGCCATATAAAACTTTAAAAGTAAATGAAAATCCTAAAAGTCAAGTCTATAGAAAGTTTCAACGAGGGAAGAGTGCATAAATGAGCTATAGGGTTGGCTACAACCCTTATATAGGAGGGGTGGTTTATACAAACAAGCCTTATTTATATAAACAACTAATATCCCTCTATATAATAAAATTTAAGTGTTGCACCATTTTATGTATGGGTATCCATTAAGCTGGTTGTATAGATAAGCCATTCGTCTATCTCGACCATTAAAACCCACAAAAGCAAAAAGAGAAGGGAAAGAAGGTCCTATGGTAGAAATTATCAAAATGCCCCTTAGCACAACCAAAGCTCATAAAAGTAGTTTTCATTTCCAAATAATATATTAAATTACCAAATTACCCTTAAAATACTAGAATTACTCCTTACGGACATCAGAAGGATCCCCAAAGCAAAATTTGCAATGCAAAAGCTATCCCAACCAAACACATACCTTCAATAATTGTCCAAATAACCTCAATCTCAAAATAGTTGTTCCAATATAAGTACATTTCAAAGATAGTTAGATGGGCTATGTTGACATAAATCCATCTCTAAGGTAGTCAGAAGGACCATTATGACATAAGTTCATCCTCTATTATGACACAAAATCATCCTTGTGAAGAATTCTTGGATGGGATCTCCTTTGCCAAAATGATTGAGACACTATAAATATATTCAAGAATATTAGTAGTAATACAAAGGCTACTATAAATGTGTAACTCACACTACTACCTATAAAGATCTACCAAAACAACCTTAGTACCTAGTAAAAAGTAGCTGAGGCACTTCAATGACCCATATTACCTATTGGAAAATAGTTGGAAACATACACACAATAAGACTTACTAGAGAGCTGCCAGAATGAACTTTGTACCTACTAAAGAGCTGCTAGGACACTATGAAGACTTTAGTACTTGCTTGAGAAGCTGCTAAAGAACTATATCCTGTGGTATCCTTTTTCGATGTTTGCATTCTAGAATTACTTTGTTGAGTCTTATTCTAATGATCATTTATCAAATGTCATTTTTAAGCCTCATAAAGTAAGGGGCAAATTGTGAGCATTAGATTTTGAGCCTTAGGATACAAACCCAATGATAAGAACTATTGTAATTATTCCTTAAAGATGCAAGGTGATGTTGCAAAAGAAAAAGAGCAAAGTTTAAAAAAAACCTAAGATCAAGCCCCAAATCAAGTCTAAGCCCAACTAAGCCCAAATTAAAAGTCTTCCTGCCATCTTTTGGCTGTATAACCAAGATTTAAATCCTAAACCGTAGAAGGTTCTAAAACTTCTACTTTGTTAATCCCTTAGTTGTACAACCAATATAGGAGGTTGTATAGCCAATATCTTGGTTGTATAGACCACTTTGAAACCTTAATTCTATATTATTATTAGCTCTTATTTATTAGGAATTGAGAATAAATTGAAACATATCTATCCTTGCTTTAGTGTACCCCTCTCCCTTTATAAATACCCCTCATTTTGAACTGGGGAGAGGCTTGGAAAATAATGGCAAAACTCTACCAAAATTTTCTCCATAAACACTCCACAACATAAAAACTAAAACCCTAAACCATTTGCCAAAAATCTAAGGTAGAATTAAGGCATTTGTTAATCAACTTTATGCATTCCTATTGCATCGAGGAGAAAAATTTTTGAATCTAAGTGCCTTTGAGGGCAAGACACAATAGAAGAACATCTTTAGTCTTAAATTCTCCCTTTTTTCTCCTATTTTCTTCTTTTTTTCTTCGCAAAACCTAATTTTGCTAGGTTGTACAAACCTCTTGTGGTTTGTATAGATCACTTAGAAAGTTATGTAGACCACTAGTTGGTTTGTACAACCCTTTTTGAATGAGGACAACCTAGAAATTTATTCTTCTTCTCTACTAAATTATTTTTTTTTATTTTTTGTGATTCTTGTGGATTCTTAAGAATTCCAATAATGGGATATGGGTAGGCCTTAGGACCTATAACCCATATTCCTTTAAAAATTGGAGTTAGGATCAAAAGAAAACCCCTATTTTTATGGTTTTAGTGCTTCAACCTTGCTCCCCCCACATTTTGTTTTCCTTTTCATTATGCATTTTGTTTTTATGTCATATTGGTAATGATTAAGAGAGAGATCACAACTCCTAATGACCTTATGAGCTTATTATATATTTATAAATTCATTAACTTGGTGGTTTGCTTCATTTGTTCTCATCAAAAGGTAGGAAGTTACAAGCTTTCTAGCTCGTATTCCCTTAATCTTGTTTGGATGATCATATGATTAGGCTAAGGGGAGAAAGCCTAGGAATTTATGACCCCCTCTTTGCCACCTTCTATAGAAAATAACATATGTGGTTGGTCTTATGTGTTTTCTTCTCTCTTCTTTTTTATGATTGGTATCTTAGCCTTTTAATGGTTAGAGGTGCCTTAATGGATACTCTAGCTTTTTTGAGCAACCTTTGGAGGATTTAAAAATTATAGGAGTCCAAATTAATGGTTAATGACTTACCAAATGCCCTCTTTATCCTCCTTATGTCATTGCATAACATCTTAATATCATGTGTTTGCATCTATTTACTTCTCTTATGTGATTATGCTTACTTGTCACTGCTATCATCCTTTGTGCATTCATGTGATTTTGGGATTATGCTACTTTTAGACTTAGAAACATGCATAGGTTGCCTTAACTTTGAGCAGATTTGGTGAGATCCAACCCTGAAGTGCATTCCATTATGTTTTTTTTTTTTTTTACTTTATTGCTTTGTTTCTATAATGATCATTAACTTGGGTTTTCTTCGTGTATGTGACCTTATGTGTGCATACTAATCTTGAATATGCATATTTAAGATTGTTAATTACGCATGACCTCCCCAATTGACATTGGATGTATCCCCTTCCTCTTGAGTTTGGTTATAATGCTTTGATGATGTTATGTTCAGTTGGATGTGTTAGAAATATGTTTTAGGGGGGGGGGGGGGGTGTTAAACATACTAATTAATAACAGGGATAAAATGTGAACCGAAGATGTCCGAAGGCCAGATCCCTAAATTTGGACTATTTGGGGTTCCTAACCTTTTCCCTGAGCGACACCCCATTTTTGAACCCGATCTTTGATAGGATGAAGATGAATTGGGTCTTCTAAATAACTTCATTAGGCTCATAATTTGTCCATGCCTAGATTCTTGTCCTAACTAAAATTGAGTAGTGACTTCATACTCTATAAATGATACCAATATATTGTCCTGACTTAGTCCCTCATTGACCGTAAACTAAAAAAGGGTTTCAATCTTGCATGAGGCCGAAAGGATCCCCGTTGATCCATACAAAAGCTATAATTTAGGGTTATTACCAATGTCTGACCCCTATCCTATTGATCGATAATATGTAGGAGTTGTAAGTAAGATTTCACTAGTTCGAGTGTAATATAAAATTCACTCTAGCGCTCACAGCTAAAATAAAAAAGCACTAAAGGCGATACCCAACAATTTAAGAAATATCCAATAGTTCTAAACAAATATAACATGCACTAAATTTGAAGAAAAATCATTGAAAGTAGGTAGTAAAAGGCTAGACAAACTAAAAAGAATACTAGGGGAAAGTTAAGGGGATTTATCCGAAGGGAAAAATTCATAAAGACACTAAGGGATAGTACCCAAAACATGAAGATAAAGAAGTATAATTTGTACATCCTACTACTTGTCAAAAGTTAGCTATAGGATAAATATGATCTTAACATCTTAGAAAACTACTACTGGTGTTAGAACCTGTTAAAAAGCTATTGAGGGAGCAAAATTAGTCCTAGTACCTTCTAGATGGCTATTGGAGCATAGTTTCATTCTTAGCATTTGCTATATAGCTAGGAGATGATCCTTTTTTAGTACTTGCTAGAGGGCTGCTGAAGCATATATTCATTTCCAATACCTATCAAAAGGTTGCTGGAGTATAAATTCATTTTGAGTACTTGCTAGAGGATTGAGGAAGCATAGATTCATTTCCATTACCTGCTCAAGAACTGTTGAGAAGATAACACACATTAGAACCTACTAGAGTGTTGTTATAAAGTAAAATGAAACCTTGGTACCTACATGAGAGTAGTTAAAAGGATAACACACACTTGTACTTACCAAAGGGTTGTTGAGAGACCAGATGCAACTTTGGTACTTGCTAGAGGTTACTAAGAACCTTTGCGCCTACTAGAAGAACTTTTAAGGAAATTATATCCTTGCGTATCTTTTTTTCAGTATTCATATTTATGTTGAATGATTTGTTATGCCTTGTATAATGGCCATTTATCAATGTCATTTTTCCAAGTCTGATAAAGTAAGGGGTCAATTGTGAGCATTAGATTTAGGTTCATTAGGATGCCAAAGCAATGATGAGAAACTACTTGAATTCTTCCTCAAAAGGATGTTTGTAAATAATGCCCAAGAAGAGGGGAAAAAGCTTGAAAAAAGCCTTAATTGAACTTACCTTTCAAACACCCAAACTAAGAGAGTGTTTAAAGGAATGAAATAGTTGCCTATATAGCTAACTAAAAAGGATTGTACAAACAATTAAAGGTTGTACAAACAACTCATAAAAGTCTAGTAGCAAGAAGCTTTTATAATAGTGATTTGTTAAGCCTAAAGGGATGTATAGCCAACCTAAGGTCTATATAAACAACTTCCAAACCCTAAGCTCTATAATGTTCATTAATCTTATCATCAAGAAGTCTAGGAAAGGGAACAATAGGGTTAAATCTATACCATGGAGCATAGTTACACTTCTTTCCCTCTATAAATACCTTTCATTTTAAAGGAGGGGTAAACTAGGATTAACCTAAAGAAACTCTGCCAAATTGCTCTCTTAACTCTAAGATACTTATTCCCAAATAGAAACCTAAAATCCACTAGCATTTGCCTAAGTGATTCAAGGTAACATCCAAGTTTTCTACCTTTCAAAGCATAATTTTCTTTGTATCTGGAGATACTTTTCTATGCTATTGGACTAGGTTGGTTTAACCTAAGGCATGGACCTCTTTTGATATTGACAATAGAGATTGATCAATTCTAATACTTTCATTAAGTGTTATTTTGCATATTATAAGTTAAATTTGTTTATCGAAAGTAGGATGGAATTCAAAATCTCTAATAATGTAAAGATCGTCCAAATTCGCGGTGTGTGTATGGTAAATTCGCGACCGCGAATCAATCACAAGAAAGGATGAAGCTAGGCCAGAGGAATTCATAAGCTATTTTGTTATCGTGAACCATCCAAAGACTACAAAGCCTTAGTCACAAAGGAATTCACGGTGAGTGTTGCGCCAAGGTCGCGATCACGACTTTCATAGTGACAATGGAAGGAACCAAAGCCACAACCATAGTGTGTTAGGTGTTCGTTGAAAGATCAAAAATCTCAAGGAAAAAAATTTGATAGTAATCGCAACTTAAGGAGTTAAAGCTTCCTCACCAAACAAAGGAATTCACAGTCTCAGTCATGCCTAAGAGTTAGGTATCTCGCGATCACAACTTTTGATAATGGTTAGAACACAACGACTATATTTTCTTAGACAACCAATGGACAACTGATATGTGGACTAGCCATTAGACATAAATGAAGTTTTTTGCTGAAATTTTTGACTCCACAATGGAAATTGAAAATTCGCGACTGCAAAATGGTAGTAGCATTCGCGACTTATGCTTGACAAGCATTTAATGTTAAATCTACCTAACACATCTTGGAGATTTTTTATTAGTTTAAGACCAAAGTCTCTTTGGTGGATATGAGCTACATATACTCCACCAAACAAAGGTGAATGTAAGAGAATTCATCAATTTGTAACCAATCTCTTGCTACTCAATCTTTCAATTCTCATTTTATATATTTGTGAGAGGTTTTAGTGTGAGCCTTCAAAACACTTGTGAGAGGTTTTAGTGTGAGCCTTGAAAACACTTGTGAGAGGTTTTATTGTGAGCTTGAAAACACTTTTAAGAGGTTTTTGTGTGAGCCTAGAAAACACAAAGTGTAAGATTATTGTTTAAACCATAAACACAAGTTGTGAAAGTTTGGTGTGAGCTTGGAA
This sequence comes from Omphalea diandra, assembly GCA_949677035.1. Classification (NCBI taxonomy): domain Eukaryota; kingdom Viridiplantae; phylum Streptophyta; class Magnoliopsida; order Malpighiales; family Euphorbiaceae; genus Omphalea; species Omphalea diandra. Next base: position 30,557 of record CATIWR010058959.1, on the reverse strand, counting down.
ACACCTATTAAGTTGTGTGAAATACTCAATTATAGAGAATTTGGGAGTGGACGTAGGGTTAGTTAACACCCGAACAATTATAAACACTTGTGTCAATTTTATTTCTTCTCCCACTCATCTTCTTAAACACATTAACCCTCTTTTTAATTTTTAAATTAAGCACCAATTCAACCTCCCTTCTTGATGCCCTAGGCTAACATACACAAAATCGCTTTTAAGGGTTAAGAGACAAGAATTAAAGCATCCAAAGGACCCATCTTTTTGCTTCCCTTCTTCTTCTTCCTTTTCATTTTCTCCTTTTTGAAAATTGCCTGTAATAGACCTAGTGACCTATATAGACATCTAATTATTTGTACATACCACTAGTTGGTTTGTATAGACCTCTACTATTGTTCGCTAATACTATTCACAACAGGTTTTCTATATGTGTTTTTTTATACATTTTGGCTTCTTTTGTGTTTTTAAGCCTATCTATTGGAGAGATAAATAGGTTATAACAACCTATGACCCTCTTTCCTTATCATAAGGCTATAGTTAACAAAATGGTTTTGATTTAATATACATAGGTTGCTTTTTTTTATGCCTTGTTCATCTTTCTTTCTTACTTTGCATGCTTAGTTGAGGGCAACTGTAAAAGGGAGAGGTTTATAAAACCTATGATCCCTTGATTCACTACTATTAAACTAATGATTTGGCATGTTTATTCTAGGAATTTATCTTTCTCTTTATCATACACTTTTGAAAGAGTTTATATTAGTCTTTACATATCTAACTTGGTCTTTTTACCCCTCATCGTGAATTGGCCATAAAGTTATTATATTTGGGGGAGGATTCACTATCCAAATTTTAATATTTATTATACAATCCTTAAAGGTTTATAATTAATTTTTTTTTTGTGTTTTGGTTATTTCCACTTCCAAGCTTGCATACTAGCCCCTTCATGGCTAAAAATGTTATTCCTTTTGCTCTTAGCATATTCATGATGGTTAGGGTAGGTTAAGAGAGGATTCCATCATCCCATGATCACTCATTTTTGACTTCATATTATGCCCAAAAGCATTCATGTCTCCATTTGCATGTTTACCCCATTAAGCTCTCCCATTGATAGTAATACATACCATTAATAATTGTTATCGTCCATTACATGCTTTATGTGTTTTATGGTGCATTTGGATAGTAAGATGAGACCCTAAGGTAAATGCTAATAAGGATGCTAAGGTAAAGGATTTAGGATCCTTAGAGGCAAGGTGAAGGTCATAAGCTTCCTTTTAGTTACTTAGATTAATTAAGTTTATGGGTTATTTTCTCTTATAATTTATCTATTCTTTGAGCGCTAACTTATGCTTATTTTTGTAGGTTAGAAAGTAAAACCATTACATGATTTATGATAACTTCCTTAATTAGATGATTACTTCTTTATTATAATTGAATATGTACCCTCTCCCCATGGTGATTGCTTGTAATGATTGATTACTATGGATAAATGAATGAGCGCTAGATGAATGTTTAGGACCACCTAAAATCAATTAAATAATCCATAAGGCTAAAATTATAAATGTGAACCAAAGATACCTTAAAGGCTAGAACCTAAAGTCCAAACATTCTGAGGAGCCTAAATTCTTCCCATATTATACCCAATTCTCGATCCTAAGTTATGATAGGGTGAAGATGGGTGGGCCTTCTAGTTAAGCTATTAGGTTTAGAACCCATATGTACCCTAAATTTTGTCTCAATCAAATTTGTGTGGCAACTTTAATCAAGTGTTTAGGGTGGTACCAAAGTACTATCCCATCTTGACCCCCCCCCCCCCCTAGCCACTTGATTTCAAAAAAGTGGTTTTAATCCAATATGGAGCCCTTCTAAGGATCCCACAATGATATAAACATATGCCATTAAATAGGGTTGTACCAATATAAGACCTTATTCTCTTGATCCCCCTAATGATCAATAAAAAGTTAAAAGTCATAAATATGATTCCATTCATTTGAGCACAACCATGAAAATTGAGGTGCTTAAAAAGATGAAGTCTTCCACAATGCTTTAAGCAAGGTTTCCTTATGGAGTTAGATCACCATGATTATATGTATGATTTGTGTTCATATGAATAAAAGATAGTTTAAGACTTGCATTACTGCTTATAAATGTATATTATTTTAATTTATGATGTTTTAGCTTGAGGGATATGGATTTATCTATTCACTGAGTATGAAAGGCTCGCCCCAACTAGTTGACTATTATAGGTTATACATAGGAGGCTTAAGACAAGGAGAACTAGGATCACACCATGTTTTGAATGTTTTGAGTCCTATTTGAGGATGTAGATATGTATATATTGTGAACATTTATTGAATTAAGAATTATTGGTATGTATAAATTCCTAGTAAATCACAATAATTGGTAGGCTTCCATCTATATATTGTGGGCGGATATCCCTTATATAAATGATGTATAAATGAGTAAATAGATTCTATGTATAATATATATATGATGCTCATGTATATGAATGGATACAAACTAATGACTAAACCTCTTCATTTATAAGTAACTTATGCAATTAAGACGAATGATTTTATGAAATGATTATAGATTATCAAGCTTACTAAATGTTTAAGGGATCTTAGGGCTACTAAGCACTTAGCATCTACATAGTTTGAAGTCAGATCATGGCAGAATGTTATTAAAGCACCCAAATTTATATAGTTGAACCTAAGAGGTTGGATGATATAAGAGTTATTAAGGTTAGCACTAGTTAAGTATGGCATAAAATCCATCATGTTTTCTAAATGTTCACTTGGGATTAAAATCTTATGTAACATCGTGCTTCCTTATTCTATTAAAACTAAGTGATAAGATAAGTATATATGTGTTTACATGATGATATGCCTATGTGATGGTGATGTGCCTATAATAATTAGAACCTTATTCTATTTTATATTGTATTAACCATCACTCTTTTCAGAATGAGTGCATATCGTCAATGAGTTAGATTGCTAGGTGAGCCACCAGAGGAGGTAGAAGGCTCAGTTGCGATACTTACTACTACACCTATGGCTGAACCTGCTAATGGTAGTGGAAGGGGTGCTACTAAGGGAGTTGCTTGAGGTTGTAGTTGTGTTATAAATGAACCCTAACCACTTGAGGAGAACCAAAATGAGAATGCAGTACTTAGAGATGATCTTGCTACAACCTTAGTTAAGATGTAACAAGTGCTAATGCATATGTTAAAAAGTTAACATAGGCAACAATTACTCCATAGCTTACTCCAGCCCCTGAGAGAGGACACTTTAGGGTAATTGATGTTACCAAGATGTATGAGTACCTTACGCTTAATCCTCTAGAATTTATTGATATTAGTGATCCTTTTTAGTACCTTTGGATAGTGAAGAAATTGATTAATGCTTTGAGGGTAACTAATCATTTTATAATTAAGATGGTGGGGTTTACCTTGTGTTCCAAGAGGTTGATAGAGTAGTTTAAGAATAATGCTATAGGTTTTCTGAAGGATTTGACATGGAATTAATTCTCTACACTTTGTCTAGTCCTTTCTAGAGAATGCTAGGGAATAAAAAGTGGTAGAGTTAACAAGCAAAAATAATTAAAAGGTGAGGGCATCAATGTGTTCATAGTAAATTTTAAGGAGCTGATTCAATTCATGGTTGAGACTTACACCACAACGAAAAAGAAGAAAAAGACTTATGTGATGAGACTTAATGATCACTACCAGTGATTGAATATTATGATTGGCTGGTACAAGTTCATGAGTTAATGGACATAGCCAAAAGTATAGAGATCAGGCTATTACTTAATGGCAAGATTGAGTTAAAGAAGGCAACAAAGATAAGGTATGTAAGACATTAGACCCTATTAAACCAGGTGTTATTAATTCAGTAATAGTTGAAGGTATATAATTCGCTAAAGGTACAAATAATGGTAGAAAGAGAGAACTTTTCAATAGGTTAGGCAAAAAAGGAAAAGGGAGATGAAGGTAATTTTACTAGCCCTTTAGTATAACCAACTTGAGTTCAAGGGCATCTAGCTCCAGGATAGGACCTCCTACTTGCTAGAGGCGTGGTAGAGCTTATAGGGGGTAGTGTATGTATGGCACTAATGCATGCTTCAAGTGTGGTTAGCAAAGCCACATATATAAGGATTACCTTAATATTTGAGGCCAACCTTCCTTTCCCTAAATGACCCCACCTTTTATAATGCAGTTTAACATATCTATTTTCCCAATGATGTCTCAACTAGGAGGCCAGTATTTAGGTCTAAGATTCCCAAGATGTATAGGCAGTGGTTATGGTGGTCAAGGTGGTGGTGGAGGGTCTATTCCATAAAATTCTAATGCTCAAGGCTGAGGGCATCCTACCTAGGCCCTTTGCCATAACTCAACAAAAGACTTAGACATTTGATATAGTGATATCAGGTACATTATTTATCTATGGGATTGACACTCATGTATTATTTGACCTTAGTGACACTTATTCCTTTGTGTCCCCTAATTTTGCATCAAGGATGAATGTTGTTGTCCCTTGGTGCCCTAGAAGGTGGGTTGAACAAGGCAATGACAAGTAAAACCTAATGACTGATATATGTAAAAATTACGACAAATAGACATAATCAATTTATAGAGGTTTGGCATAACCCTGCCTACGTTCTCTCCTTTAGTCTTCCAATAGAGACTTTCACTATTAAGATAAACTCTGGGGGTTATCAATAACCGTTACACATGTAGTTTCTAGGCATTACTAAGATGTTACAAGTAGACTTTTAGGTGCTACTAAAATTGTTTTTCAAAGTAGTTTACAAGTACTACTTTAAACCTTTCATAAAAAAATGATTTAAATATACAGAGATATTCTTAAGCCAAAAACCTTTCTCTAAAGAATTTACAAATTAAAGATGAGAAAACACACTCTCACTCAAACAATGAACAATAATTATCACATCCATAAATTATGCTTGACTTAGTGGAGAGCTTTGAGGGATGTCTTAAGCTTATTCTTCAACTCTATTTTTGAAGATGTCTTATGCAAGCTTTGATAATTGATCTTCCCTTGAAGCTAGATCACACTTGTTTTACCTTTTTTATTAAAGATTATTTTCATAATATAATAAACTGTGTTTTGACCATTTTTTACTTTTTCTCTACTTAATTATGTTGTGGGAAAGTCCTTTTATAAGTGTAGACATGGAACTAGTCTTTAGAAAGAAGGCTTTCAAAAGTAGTCATTCAATGCATGTTGGACAATCTTCATGCTCATTGTTAGGTGAAAATGTAACTTCAATGGCTGTTGATTCTACTTAAATGCTCGTTGGAACTAGTTGTTAGAGAGAGATCCGTTTAGATGCTCCTCTTCTTACATTCTCAATTTTTTAGTCATCAACTCCTTTAACGACTATTGGAGCTTCTTAACACTTATTGGAATTCAAGTTCAGCTTATGTTGGGATACAGACAATGCCTTTTGAAATTCTCTAGGAGAATGTGAACTTGATGCTCTATTTTTTAAAAGATTTTGTATAGTGTTTTCACGATTGTTGGCTTTAGTTCAATGACAGTTGAAAAGTGTCCCAATGCATGTTGAACATTTGATCATCTCTCATTGGAGGGTCTAGAAATTCTAGCTTTGCCTAGGTGCTTTTCTAATGCATGTTGGTTTAAGTCTAATGCCCATGTCAAGACTTCTAGGGTTTTGTTCACATCGAGTCATTTCATCTAACGCCTGTTGAGATATCGATGAACCACTCCCATTGAGAAGGTTAGCTTATGAAACTCAAAAGTTTTCAACATCTAACGCCTATTGTGCAATGAGATAGTTGATGGTTGAGTGGTCAAACTCCTTAACTCATATTTGGGTGTCACTTTAATGCCCATTGAGGAAGACATAATGCCTGTTGAAATGAAACAACACCCATTAACTTTGAATACTTAAAGTTTTTCCAAAAACACTTCTTTTTAAAACCTTTGATCAATAAATTAATGTACCTGTAAGATCTTGCACATAAACTCAAATAAGAGTGTGCTTTTAGATATATTTGTAACCATCAAAACAAGCTTTGTTTACATAAACTCCCAAGCTAGATCCAACAATCTCCCTCTTTTTAATGATGACAAACAATCTATTAAGGGTTATCCTTGCAAGATATGTACATCTTATAATAAACAAATGCATAAGTTATAATTGATCATTAGTTCCCTTTTAGTTTCATTGATTATGCATATTGAAACAAATTATACATGCTAAGATTTTACAAAACAAAATCATACAAACTAAGTTATAACATCCAATTTACTTGGCTATATCTCATACTTAGTTCTTGCATTTTTGTTTTCACTCCTTCTTACTCTCACACTCGCTTTGTATCTCATACTAGGTTATTTCTCCTCCTTTTGTCATTATAAAAAAGCAATATATAAGCAGAGAAATAATAAAGATGACTCAAGTAATAACAAATAATTGTTGAGAAAATATTTATATTCATTGAAGAGATGTTGTCCCTTACATCAACATTTTAAAAAACAAAAGATAAGATAATTGAAACAATGAGAAAATATGCACATGAAGATGAATAAGGGTGAGGTCCTAGAGATTTGTTCTAAGGCTTGTCCTTAGGCTCAACTACTATCTCTGATTCTACTAGGATAGTTGGTGTTTTAGGTTGTTGGTTGGATTCTTCAACTATCCAGTTTGGAGTTTGGTTGACAACCTTCATATCCTTTTAAAGTCTGCGAACCTTTTGATGATGGGAAATGGTAAAGGATTGAACTTTTTGAATAATATTTGCTATTAAGGCAAGTTGGTCAAAAACCTTCTCAAATTTTATGAGAGCAGTAGCAGAAGCAAAAGCAAGAGCAGGAGCATTCATACCTATCTCTTCTACAATAGTAATGTCTGCTCGGATGACTTCCTCAACTTCATCATCATCTAGGTCCAGTCCAAGGGCTTCTTTTTCCTCTGCAATTCTCTTTATCAGGCCTGAGTTGAGCCTTTGAAGAATCTCTATACTTAGTAACATCTTTTCACTAATGGACTCATTGTGTGGCAGTTTCTCCAACACAATGCTCTTTGCTTCAAGTTCTTCTTCAGTTGAGAGTATGGCCTTTACAAACTTGGCAATTCAAGTGATGTAATGCCCCATCACAAACTCATTTGCCTTGTCCACTTAACTGTTACTTCTTTGCACCAAGAATAATAGAGTGTTTATCTTTTATTTATTCTATATGCACCAAAGATAAAAGAGGTCTGTGATGGTGCAATTACCATTTGATTGGGCTCTGCCATTGATGTTCCAAGTTATAAACCAATGTGCAATCCTTAACGCTTAGCTTTTAATCTTTGATGCCTTGCCATTATTAATATTGTAGTTGTTTTTCCTATCGGTGATGGATTTTTGGAATTGGTTCACATTCACTTTGAAAGTAAGGGGATGCTCTATTATTCCATTAGTAGATGCATCAAGACATTTAGCAAACTCATTTGGCCTTAGAGTCTACTTCTTCTTAAGAAATTTAAAGTTGATGGTCCCCTTTTGTGTGTAGGCATGACAATCTCCTCCTAGAACCTCTAAAGTAGTCAAGAACTCAATTGTCAGCTCCATATTAAAGGGCTCTTTGATGTGGCATAAGAGTTCTTGCACTATCCTTGCCATTAGCTCATCTTCTTGCTCCACTAAACCATACCTTTAAATATCTATCCATTCAAAGAATTTGCTCCCCCCTAAGTGCCTCTTGAGAAGCTTTGGAGCCAACTTGTACAACTTGAGATGGAATTTTTGGACAATGAGTGGAGGTTGCTCTGTTTTCTGTCTCTTTTCCCTTCCCCTTTGATTCAATTACCTTGGCCTTCTTTGAGGATTAAGGAGCAGATGAAGGTTCATTAGACCTTTTCTTTTGTTAAGCAATCATCGAGGTTAGGTTTCTTTAGTTTTTAAACTTGAGCAGGAGGGTTGAGGGCTTTTCTTGGCAAGTTATTTATATCTTTTAGTTGTTTCACTTTTAGGTGCCATAGGGTTTAGTGTTTGATGAATGATGTAAGTGAAAAACATAAAAAAAACAACACAAGCAAAGAGATATAAGGAGAGAGAAAGAGCAAAAGCACAAAGAAAGCTAAAGTAAAATAACTTAGGATTTTTGGGGTATATATAGGAGTTTGAATATGTCCCTGTTTCTTTAAAAATATGACCATTAGGACTATTCAATGACTTTTATGAATAAAACAACAACTATTGGACATGACCTTTAGCTAAATCAAATGTATGTTCTTCATTCAATGATGGTTATTGCTTGCAACGCCCAGTAGGTGAAGAATAATGGTCGTTTGAAATTTACAATGATCATGAGGGTATACTGAAACATAGGTTGCAAATCATGAACAACACAACAGTCATTGAAAGATTTGTAACGGCTATTTGCCATGTTTTCCAAGGCAAAAACAAGTTCTAAAAGGATTTTTCAAATGAGAAAACATTTTTAAAACTGAGTTGATGTAGATTATTAATGAAACTCAATGACATAGTCATGAATTTAATTAATAAAGTGACATTTAATCAAGACAAGACAATCAAAATCTTTAGCTTATAAAATCTAAAGACTTTAATTGAAATCAATTCAGATAATACTTCAACAATCAATCAATAAAGATTATGCATGAATTAACAAGAGTGAAAGAGAAGAACCCGTTGATGTTAACTAAATGTACCTCCATCAATCATTCTAAGTTCACTTTTGATGAATTACATCCTTTTATCACAAAGAGGTTTAGTAAAAAACTTTGCTAATTGATGGTTAGTATCAACAAATTCTAACACAACATCACCATTATTAACATGATCCCTTAGAAAGTGATGTCTTATATCTATATCCTTACTCCTAGAATGTTGAATGGGATTTCTAGATAAGTTGATGACACTAGTGTTATCACATTTGATGGCTACCTAATTTACAATAATCTTATAGTCAAGAAGTTATTGCTTCTTCTATAGAATTTGAGCACAACAAAGACCTGCTGCAATATGCTTATCATCAGTTGTAGACAAAGAAACTAAATTTTGCCTAGTGCTACTCTAAGACACTAAACATTCACCTAGTAATTGATATGTGCCTAAAGTGTTTTTTCTATCTAATGTACACCTAGCAAAATCAACATCTAAAAATGCATTTAACTCAAATAAAGATTATGCATGAATTAACAATCAATGCATGAAATGCATTTAACAAGATTATGCATGAAAATGCATTTAACTCCAAGACACTAAACATTCACCTAGTAATCAATCAATAAAGATTATGCATGAATTAATGAGGGTGAAAGAGAAGAACCTATTGAAGTTAACTCAATGTACCTCTGTCAATTATTCCAATTTCTCTTTTGATGAATTGAATCCTTTCATCACAAAGAGGTTTAGCAAACATATCTACTAATTAATGGTTACTATCAACAAATTCTAACACAACATCACTATTATTAACATGCTCCCTTAGAAAGTGATGTCTTATATCTATATGGTTACTCCTAGAATTCTGAATGGGGTTTCTAAATAAGTTGATGACACTAATGTTATCACATTTGATGGCCACCTAATTTATAATAATCATATAGTCAAGAAGTTGTTGCTTTATTCATAAGATTTGAGTACAACAAATACCTGTTACCATATACTCAGCTTCAGTTATAGACAAAGTAACTGAATTTTGCTTTTTATTACTCCAAGACACTAGACATTCACTTAGTAATTGACATGTGCCTGAAGTGATTTTTCTATCTAATGTACACCAAGCAAATTCAACATCTAAAAATGCATTTAACTCAAATGAAGAACTCTTAAAATACCAAAGTCCTAGGTTAATAGTACCATTAAGGTATTTAAGTATGTGTTTTACAACATGCAAGTGAGACTCCTTAGGATTAGACTGATATCTTGCATATAAACACACACTAAACATGATATTAAGCCTAGATGAAGTTAGATGAAGAAGACTACCAATCATAGCCCTATACAACTTTTGATCCAGAACCTTACCATGTTCATCTGTGCTTAGTTTGATGTTGGTGCTCATTGGAGTTTTACAAGGTTTGTTGTTCTCCATGCCAAATCTTTTGATTATTTATCTTGTGTATTTAGCTTGGTTGATGAAGATTTCCTCCTTTTCTTGTTTGATTTGCAATCTAAGATAAAACTTGAGTTCTCCCATCATACTCATCTCAAATTTACTTTTCATTACTTTGGAGAAATCTTCACACAAGCAAACATTAGTGGCACAAAAAAAAAAATCATCTACATATATTTGTATAAGCAATAATTCTTCATTACTCTCTTTAGAGAAGAGTGTCGTGTCTACTAATCCTTTGGAAGACCCTTTCTTTATAAGAAAGTTGCTTAACCTTTCATACCAAGATCTTGGAGCTTTCTTTAAGCCATATAAGGCTTTGGTGAGCTTGAACACATGGTTAGGAAAATAATGACTTTCAAAACAAGGGGGTTGTTCAACATACACTTCTTCATCAATATAGCTATTGAGTAATACACTCTTGACATCCATTCGATAGAATTTAAAATTCACATGAGAACCAAATGCAAGTAAAATCCTAATAGCTTTCAACCTTGCCATAGGGGTAAAAATTTCATCAAAGTCAATTCCCTCTTTTTGTTTATAGTCTTTGGCTACTAACTAAGCCTTGTTTCTAACTATGGTTCCATGCTCATCAAGCTTATTCCTGAAGACCCATTTGGTTCCAATAGTGGAATGTCTTTAAGGCCTAGGAACTATGGTTCATTCTTTGTTCCTTTCAAACTGATTGAGTTCATCTTGCATAGCAAGAACCCAACGTTTATATTTTATGGCCACATCTATGGTCTTAGGCTTAATAAGGGAAACAAAAGCAAGATTGGTACTTGCATTTCTAAATGGTGATCTAGTTGTTACACGATTTGATGGATCACCTATGATGAGATTTCTTAAATGATCTTTCTTGAAGATCCAATCCTTTTCTAGTTGAGTTTGCTCTTCATTTGAAGTAGCAAGAGGTTGATTTGAATTTTCCTCACTCCTGATTTCTTATGTCTTGTCCACATTTCCCCCTTCTTTTCTAATATTCAGCTCAGTGGGATCAGATTCATAAAAAAAAAAAAAAACATACATAGACTCCTCAACAATAAGAGTTCTCTTATTAAAGGCTCTATACCCTTTGCTGGTTGTAGAGTATCCAAGGAAAATTCCTTCATCAGATTTAGAGTCAAATTTGCTAAGGTTGTCTTTAGTGTTTAGAATAAAACACTTGCAACCAAAGACTCTAAAATACACAATATTGGGTTTCTTATTGTTCCATAACTCATAGAGTGTTTTCTTCAATAAGGGCTTAACTAATACTTTATTTAACACATGACAAGAAGTGTTTACAGCTTCAGCCTAGAAGTATTTAGGAAGATTATACTCATTTAACATGGTCTTAGCCATTTTTTTAAGAGTTTTATTCTTCCTTTCTACTACACCATTCTGTTGTGGTGTTTTAGAAGTGGAGAAGTTGTGTGAGATACCATACTCAGCATAAAAATTATGGAATTTTGCATTTTCAAACTTTCCTCCATGGTCACTTCTAATAGAAGAGATCTTCAAATCCTTTTGGTTTTGAATTCTTTTAGTAATGGTCTTAAAGGCATGAAAGAAAGAATCCTTGTGAGGAAGGAACAACAATTAAGTATACCTAGAGTAATCATCTATAATGACAAGTGCATAATGCATGCCTCCCAAGCTAGATACTCTAATGGATCTAAATAAGTCTATGTGAAGCAAATGCATGGGTCTAGATGAACTTACTATATTTTTAGCTTTGAATGAAGATTTTACCTATTTTCCTTTTTGACATGCTTCACAAACTCCTTTATTTGCAAACTTAATTTCATGCAAACCTTCAATCGAGTTTTTCCTTTTTATCTTATTGAAGAGTTCCAAACTTGCATGTCCTAGCCTTCTATGCCAAGTTTTACCTTCATTCACTATAGATACTAGACACTTAGTAGCATTATTAATAAGAGAATTTAAATCAATCACAAAAATATTATGAATTCTCCTACTAATGAACAATATTTTGTTGTCACTCATTCTTAACACATAACAAGCTTATGGTTCACACATAACTCTAAGGCCTTTTTCATAGAGCTAACTTGCACTCAATAGATTATGTTTGAGTCTATTAACAAGCAAAACTTTATTAAGCATGGGTGAGTCAACATCTTTACCAACTTTACCTATGCCAATGATTTTGGCTTTCCCATTGTCTCCAAGTGATACATTTCCAAGACTTTCTGATTTCTTTAGTTGCATGAAGAACTCCTTTTCTCCTATCATGTACTTTAAACATCCACTATCTAGATACCATTCTCGCTTTCCAACTTAGGATTTCAAGCACATTTGTAAAATAAAAAGGATCAAATCTTAGGTACCCAAATTTTCTTAGGTCTTAGAAGGTTAGTTCTAGCCATCTGCTCATCGTGCCTTCTAGCAAGGCAATGATAGGCAATGTGGCCATAAACACCACAATAGAAGCACTCACCATTAAAATGCACTAGTATCCTATTTCTATTTAAAGTGTGCAAATGGTGTTTATGAGGTTTGTAACTCCTCTACGCTAATTGTCTGGGACTGTTTCTTATGTGAGGTGCTCTTATGTAAGGTGTAAACCTATATGCATGGGTATGCCAATTTATGTGCCTTTGGAGACTTTGTCTCTTAGGCTTGTAAGAGTAATACATGTCAACATAGTTGGCTCTAGAATGAGCATGTCTCAATTGTGTGTGAATAGACTGAGACTTAGCCTTTATGCCATTGGTCTTGGCATTTCCCCTTATGGGAACTTTAGACATTCTCATAGGTTTAGGCATGTTAACTTCCTTAGCCTTGATAAAGACTGTCTTGGAAGTAGAAGGAGCAGTAAAGGTAGAAGCATTATATCCTAATCCATGTTTTATAGATAGACTCCTTTGGACTTTAAGGATGGAGTCTAGTTTCCTTCCCTTTGGTAAATTTACTGAGATTACCCTTAAGGTCGGAGTTCTCAACAACTAGAGACTCAACCTTTTTAGCCAAGGTTTCTTGACTCTTAGCATAATCTTTTAAGGATTTATTTTCTTTCTTAAGAGTGGAGATGTTAGACTTAAAAGTCTCAACTTTCATGGTTAACTTGGTGATAATAGAATATATCTCATCCCTAGAATAAGAGTAAAGAGGATTTACCTCATTCTCACCATCACTGTCAGTATTGTTATTGGAGCAATGCTCACTTGAGGACTCAATTGATCTTTCCTTAATTATTGTTAGACATAAATTGGCTAGCTCTTTCCTGGTATCCTCTTCATCAAGTTTGAAGTCATTTATATCATCCCAGGTAGTTTTGTACACTTTCTTTTCTTTCTTATAGGTGTATTTCTTAGTTGGAACTTTGTTATTCTTTACCTTAAGACAAACTGACTTGATGTGCCCTTTCTTATTGCATCCATAGCAAATGAGTTGACTTTTATTACTTTTCTTCTTGTATCTCCTTGGCCTTTTGCTTTTTGAAAGAAATCTTTTTTACTTTATTTGTTATGAGGGTCAGGTGCTTATCTTCATTGTTGTTTTCATCATTACTAAAAGAAGACACTAGTAAGTAAGAAAAAGAGAGGGATTTAGGGCGTACCATTTTGGCTTTTAGAGCTAAGTGTTTCTTTCTCATTATAGAGATTTCAAATGTCTTTTCGAGTGTGATTTCATGAGCTGGAAGCTTTCTTATAAGTTCATCCAAATAGAGGACTTCCAACTTATTAGCCTTCTCTATAGCTATCTTTTTAGCTTCCCACTTGCCCTTAGGAAGAGTTTTTAGGATCTTAGCGACCATATCTTCATTAGAGTAGGACTTTCCAAGAGTTTTGAGAGTTCCCACAATATCAATGAACCTATTGTACATCTCAGCTATGGTCTCACCAAACGGGTATACAAAAGTTTCATGTATATAAGTATGCATTTGTATCTTTTTCTTTATGCCTTCATGTTGAGTCTACAAAGTGTCCTAGATTTCCTTTGTCGATGTGCACATTTGCAATTTTGCATACTAAGATTTATGGATGGCACAAAAAAGAACGTGTATGGCTCATCCATTTTTGAGATTTGCCTTTTTTTTCTGTTGTCCATTCACTCTTGAGCTTGGGAATAAGAACATCTCTAACTAATTTAGTTGGAACTTTTATTCCTCCCTCGATAATGTCCCATACATCTATGGTTTCACTATCTAAAAAGATTTCCATACGGTTCTTCCAATACCAGTAGTTGTCTCCTTTGAAGAAGGGTGGCTTGTGGATTGATTGTGATTCATTATGTCTTGCCATGATCTTTACTTTGAACATTTAAGCCTTGACAGAGAGATAGGCTCTGATACCAATTGTTATTCCTTAGTGACCTAAAGGAGGGGCGGGGGAGGGGGGAAGGGTTGAATAGCGCAATGGCAAGTAAAACCTAACGATTGATCTATGCTAAGATTAACAGAAATAGACACAATCAATTTATAGAGGTTTGGTACAACCCTACCTACGTCCTATCCTCTAGTCTCCACTAGAGACTTTCACTATCAGTATAGACTCTAGGTGCTATCAATCACCTTTACACAAGTAGTTTTTGGGAACTACCAAACCCTTACAAGTAGACATTCGAATGCTACTAAAACCATTTTCTAAAATAGTTTACAAGTACTACCTTAAACCTTTCACAAAAAAATGATTTAGATATATAGAGATCTTCTCAAACTAAAAACCTTTCTTTAAAGAATTTACAAACTAAAGATGAGAAAAAACACTTTCACTCAAGCAATGAACAATAATGGCCACACTCACAAATTATGCTTAACTTGGTGGAGGGCTTTGAGAGATGTTTTAAGCTTGCTCTTTAACTCTATTTTTGAAGATGTCTTATGCAAGCTTTGACACTTGATCTTTAATTAAAGCTAGATCAAACTTGTTTCACCCTTTTTATTAAAATTTTTTTCACAACATGGTCTAGAAACTCTAGCTCTACCTAGGTATTTTTCTAATGCCCATTGGTATAAGTTTGACGCCTGTGTCGACACTTCGAGGGTTCTATTCATATCGAGTCATTTGGTTCAATGCCTATGGTGAAAATGCAATGCTTGTTGAGGTATCGATGAGCCATGCATGTTGAGAAGGTTAGCTTGCGAAGATCAAGAGTTTTAAACATCCAACTCCTATCATGCAATGAGAGAGTTAATGGTTAAGGGGTCTAGAATCTTTAACTCATATTTAGGTGTCACTTTAATGCCTATTGAGTATCTTCAACGCCCATTGAGGAAGACACAATGCCCGTTGAAATGCAACAACAACCGTTGGCTTTGAATACTTAGAATTTTTCCAAAAACACTTATTTTTTAAAATCTTTGATCAATAAATTGATGTACTTGCAATATCTTACACGCAAACTCAAACAAGAGTGAGCTTTTAAATGTGTTTATAATCATCAAAACAAGCTTGGTTTATAAAAACTACCAAGCTAGATCTAACAAATATGGCATACCATAAACTAAAAAGCTCATTGAGGTTAGTACTGTTGTAGGGCAAATTGTTATGGTTGAAATGTATTTTGTATCAAGTCCTTTTTTTTTAATCAAAGGGACATGTCTTTCTATAGATTTGGTGATTCTTGATGTGTTAGACTTTGATATAGTTCTTAGTATGGATTGGCTAGCCATACATTATGCCAAGGTTGATTATAGGCATAAGATAGTGTTGTTTGCTAAACTTAACGAAGAAGAATTAATATTTTAAGGTGATAGGATACCTCCACTAGCCTAATATCCACCATTTGTACACGTAAAATGTTGAGACATGGATGTAAAGGATACTTAGTATTAGGAAAGGACCTTGGAATGGACGAAGTAGACCAAAAATAGTACTTATGGTGAATGAATTCTTAGATGTGTTTCCTAAAGAACTATAAAGATTACCTCTAAAAAAGGAGATTGAATTTTGCATTGACTTGATTTCTAGAGCAGAACTAATATCCAGAGCATCGTACAAGATGACACCAGTTGACTTAAAGGAATTAAGGAACCAATTGTAGGAATTACTGAGCAAAGGCTTTATACGTCCCATTATTTCCTTGTGGGGTACTCCAGTACTATTTGTGAAGAAGAAAGATGTGACATTAAGGCAATGTAATGATTATGAAGAATTGATTAATCTCATAATCCAAAATTGGTATCCATTACCTCAGATTAATGATTTGTTTAATCAATTACAAGGGTCCAAAATAGTACTCTAAATTTGATTTAAAGGTCTAACTATCATTAGTTAAGGATCAGGGGATAAGATGTAGCTAATACTGTTATTTGTACACATTACGGGCACTATAAGTTCCTAGCTATGCCATTTGGACTCAGTAATACACTAGCAACATTATTGACTTGATGAATCGAGTGTTCCAACCTTCTTAGACCAGTGTGTCATTTACCGATGATATCCTATTTTTATTCTTGAAGTGTGGAGGATCATGCTTGCCATCTATGGTTAGTATTGTAAACTTTGAGAGAACATTAATTGTATGCCAAATTTTCTAAATGTGAATTTTGGCTTACCAAGTGTATTTACTTTGTCATATAATATCTAAAGAGGGATTAGAAGTGGATCCTAATAAGATTATTATGGAACAATGGCCTCGACCCACCATAATTATAAAGATCATGAGTTTTTTAGGATTAGCTGGCTACTGCTAGGGCTAAGCATTTGATCGATTCAGTTCAAATCGAACCAAAATTTTAAAAATTGAATAAATCAAATTTAATTTAAATTAAAATTGAACTGATCAAAATTTAAGGAAAAATCGAAGTAAATCGAACCAAATATAATTGATTTGGTTCAGTTCGATTTTCAATTTTAGGCACTTAATGGGTTGTAATTGTGATAAATTAATTTGAGCTTTTTTTTTTTAATCTTATATAGACTTTTAATGTCAGCCTTTGAACAATTTATTTTTACTTTTAATGTTAGCCTTTGAACAATTTATTTTTAGTTTTTAAAACTCAAATTAAAAGACAAACTAAAAAAAAAAAAATCACAAATCAGTTTATTCGGTTTTCTCAATTCTAAACTGAACCAAAATTAAAAACTGAATTTCTCTATTTTTCTAAACCGAACCAAACCTAATAGGCTAAATTCACTCAATTCGGTTTGATTTTTTGGTTTTGATTTAGTTTTGCTCACCCCTAGCTACTACAACCATTTTGTGTTGAATTTCTCTAAGATTATTACATCTATGTCCCAACTAACACAAAAGAACCAAATATTATATGGACTTATGGATGTGAAGCTAGTTTTCATTATTCAAAGAATAGATTTATTTCAACTTCCATTTAGCCTTACCATATAGTGGAGAGAGGTAAATTGTGCATTATGACGCTTTTAGAGTGGGTTTAAGGTGTGTATTAATGCAAAGTGGTAGGGTTATTGCTTATTCCTCTTATCAGTTAAAACCACATGAAAGGAACTATCCTATCTATAATTTAGAGAGGGCAACAATTATTCTTGCTTTAAAAATTTGGCAAATTATTTGGAGATGGCAGAGGTAGAGGTTATAAAGATTGAGGTGGTGGCAGAATGTCTATTTCATAAAATTCTATTGTTCAGGGCTTAGGACATCCAACCTAGGCTCGTATCTTGTCCATGACTCAGCAAAGGACCTAAACATTTGATATAATGGTATTAAGTACATTATCTATCAGTGGGATTAACACTTATGTATTATTTGACTATAGTACTACTCATTCCTTTATGTCACCTAATTTTGCATCAAGGATGAATTTGGCATACCACAAACTAGAAAGCTCATTGATGGTTAGTACTCTTGTAAGGTGACTAGTTATGATTGAAATGTGTTGTGTATTAAGTCCCTTTTTTTTTTCTATCAAAAGGAGATGTCTTTTGACAAACTTGGTGATTCTTAATGTTCTAAACTTTGATATAGTTCTTAGTATGGATTGGCTAGCCATACATTATGTCAAGGTTGATTATACAAATAAGATAGTGTTGTTTGCTAAACTTGGTAAAAAATGAATTCATATTTTAAGGTGATAGGACACCTGCTCCTACCAACCAAATATCCACCATTTGTGCATGTAAGATGTTGAGACATGGATGTAAATGATACTTAGCTTTGGCATAGGACCCTGAAATGGATAAGAGTGGACTAAAAACTATACTAGTGGTGAATGCATTCCTATATATCTTTCTTGAAGAACTATCAGAATTACCTCTAAAAAAGGAAATTGAATTTTGCATTGATTTGATTTCTATAGTAGAACTAATATCCAAAGCACCATATAAGATGGCAATAGTTGAATTGAAGGAATCCAGGGATCAACTGCAAGAATTATTGCACAAAGGCTTTATACATCCCATTATTTCCCTTGGGGTTTCAATACTGTTTGTGAAAAAGAAAGATGGGACATTCAGGCTATGCATTGATTATAGAGAAATAAATAGCTCATGATCTAAAATAGGTATCCATTACTTCATATTGATAATCTATTTGATCAATTGCAAGGGTCCAAATACTAATCCAAAATTGATTTAAAGGTCTAGCCATCATCAATTGAGAATCAACAAGCAAGATGTAGCTAATACTATTATTCAGACCCATTATAGGCACTATGAGTTCCTAACTATGCCATTTGGACTCACTAATGCACTGGCAACATTTATAGACTTAATAAATTGAGTGTTCTAATCCTTCTTAGACTAGTGTGTCATTATGGTTATGGATGATATCTTGGTTTATTCTGGAAGTGTGGAGGATCATGCTTGCCATCTATGGTTAGTATTGTAAACTTTGAAAGAACACTAATTGTATGTCAAATTCTCTAAATGCGAATTTTGGCTTACCAAGGTGCATTTGCTTTTGTCATATAGTATCTAAAGAGGGTTTAGAAGTGGATCCTAGGAAGAATATTATGGAACAATGGCCTAGATCTACCATAATTATAGAGATCAAGAGGTTTTTGGAATTAGTTAGCTACTATAGTCATTTTGTGCTAGATTTTTTTTAAAAAAATTGTTGTACCTATGACCTAACTAACTCAAAAGAACCCAAAGTCATATGGACTTGTGAATGTAAAACTATTTTCCATTATTTGAAGAATAAATTGATTTCAGCTCCCATTTAGACTCACCACCTAGTGAAAAAGGTAAACTATGTATTATGATGCTTTTAGAGTGCATTTAGGGCATATACTGATGCAAAGTGCTAAGGTGCTTGCTTATGCCTCTCATCAATTAAAACCCCATGAAAGGAACTATCCTACCTATGATTTAGAGAAGGCAATAGTCATTCTTGCTTTAAAAATCTAGCAACAATATTGGTATGGGGCTACTTGTGAGATCTTCACAAATTACCAAAGCCTTAAGTACATCATTACATAAAAGGAGTTAAACCTTAGATAGAGCTGATGGATGGAATTGCTTAGTGATTATGATTGCACCATAGAATACCATTTAGGTAAAGCTAATGTTGTAGTAAATGCTTTAACCAAAAAGTGATGGACATAGCTTAGCTCATTTCTAGCTCAAATAATAGTTAGACCATTACTGACAGATAGAATTGGTTGAGCTCAACATTGAGACCCTGGACTGATGAAACTAGTTATTGTAGTGTAATAGGGAACCACCCCTAATTTTAGGTTTGACCAACAGTGTGTTCTTTGCTATGGAAAGTAGTTATGTGTTCTTAAGGTTGATGATTTGACGAGACGAGGTGATGAAAGAAGCTTATAATTTAGCCTTTACCCAAGAGCTACTAAAGTGCACCAAGATTTGAAGGAGAGGTATTGGTGGAAAACTATGGAGAATGACATAGCCAAATATGTGATTTCATGTGAAACCTATCATAAGTTCAAGATGGAGCATTAGAAACTTACAAGTATGCGTAATCCACTACATAACCCTAAATGGAAATGGAAGAACATAATTGTAGACTTTATCACTGGATTGCATGTTGCTTCTAATAAGCATGATTTTATATAGGTTATTGTTGATAGATTGAGTAAGACTAAACACTTAATTATGGTCAGAACTACATAACCACTGGACAACTTAACACAACCTTATGTAGATTAGATTATGTGCCTTTACGGTGCTCTTGTGTCGATTGTGTTAAATAAATGGACACAATTTACATCTTAATTCTAGAGGAGTTTATAAAAAGATATGGGCACTATGCTAGATTTTAGTATTGCTTTCCATGCTTAAACTGATGGCTAATATCAATATACCATTCAAACCTTAAAAGACATGTTATGGATAATTATGCTCAATTATAGTGGATTATGGAAAAAGTAGTTACCATTGGTTGAATTTTCTTATAATAATAGTTACCATGCTAGCATTGATATGACACCATTTAAAGCTTTGTATGGTCACAAATGCACGACCACCATCTATTAAAAGGAAGTTGGAGAAGCAAAATTAGTAGGACTTGAGATTGTTAGGCTCACCAACCGTGTTCTACCATTGATTAAGGAACGACTTAGGATGACTGTGATCCAAGAAAAAGGCTATGTTCATGTAAGCATCAGGAGCTATAGTTCCATGAAGGTGATTATGTCTTCCTTAAAGTATCTCCTATGAAGGGATTTGATGCTTTGGTAAAAAATGAAAGTTAACTTCTCACTACATTAGACCCTATAAGGTCATTCATAAGGTGGTGAGAGTTTCTTAGTAGCTAGAACTAACTCTATAGTTAGCAAAGATTCATCTAATGTTCCATATGTCAATGCTAAGGAAATTTATTTCATATCCTTCATGAGTCATAACTAAACCAGATTTTAAACTCACTTTAAATTTAACGTATGAAGAACAACTAGTGAAAATTATTGACACCCATATTAGAAAATTAAGGACTAAAAGTCTTATAGAATTGCCATAATTTAGAGGAATGCATGTAAGAAACTTAAGAATATATGTTTCATTAGTACCCCCATCTTTTCCAATAAGGTATGTTATAGTTTCCTTCATAGATGAATAGTTTAAGGTGGGGATTTCATAAGGTTTGGTGAGTAATTGCATTGTTTGGTGTAACGTTTGGTGCATGGTTACCTTATTTTGATGTTGTTGCCTATGTTTGTTTAATGTGAGTTTAATGTGTATGCCTAATGTACATTCAAATAACATAATAATAATATGTTTTAGTTATCTAGAGTTAGTATTGGAAATGTCTTGAAGGAAGAAAAAAAAGAGTTGGAAGCAAAGTCTCCATAAATTGTATACTTTTAAAATGCATTTTAGTGGACTTTAGGAAGCATTATTGGCTACCTATCTTTGTTAGGCATGAATCATCAAACACTAAGGAGGAATATTAAAGCAAATAATGTATGAAATATAAGAAACACTTTTGGTAGTTAAACCTTAAGTTTGGCCACCCAAAAGTGTCTAATTTGGTTTAAACAAGCCAACATATCCAAATTAGTCTTTACAACCCTAACTGGCTCATCTACCCCTTTGCTCTTTATACATGATTAAACATCACTTTTCTTCAGTTTTCTGTAGTTCAAAATGCACCAAAATCCTCTTTAAACCTTTCCTCCATCCATGGCTATCAAATCAAGTTAGGGGAATCAAGTTTGTTCATATATTTCTTCCATCTTTTCAAGCAAGTTGATGACTTTCTCATTCCTATTTCAAGTAAGTTATAACCTCCCATGTCTTTTGTGTGTTTCTTCCATGAATGAATAGGTGTTTTTATGATGTTTTTAAGCTTGTTTATAATAGGAAAGATGAAGTTTGGTGATAGTGTGGCATGAAATGTAATGTTGTTTTCAAAAGGTGTTATGGATGTACTTAAGTGTGTGGACTATATCTCTTAGTTTTTGATGAGTTATGGTTTATTAAATAATAATTAGTATTCTAATATTCCTGTTTGAGAAAAAAATTGAGCTTGAATTGTTTTTTATACCTTAGTTGTACTAAAGGTAAAGTTGATGTCTTAATGAGGTTTTTTTTTTTTTTTTTTTTTTTTAACTTTGTTTGAATGGTGCTTTACATCTCGTAAATTATTGCTTCAAACAACATCATTTTAAGCACTAGAGTGTCTGTAAGGTCTAATATTAATAGTTTGTGACAAATCCTTAGAAAGATCTTATGATCATAAGCTTTATGTGGTGGAAGAGTTCTTAGTATTAAAGGTTCGTAAAATAGACAACAATGTTGTTGTAAAAAATTCCTTTAATATCCACCATTATTGAGGATTCTTTTACATATACTTAACTATTTTATAGATAATATTTATCAATCATAAATTGGAGGTTATTCTACATTTTTTAAAATTATATTTTCAAAGGTATTAAACCAATCAAATGAGCTACAAACTAGTCACTAGTTTGATTTTAATAATCTTTTGGTTTTGATAGTCAATAATATTTTGGAGTTGGCTTGTATATTTGTTGAGATAGTATTATATTAGAGTGTTAATTTTTTATTTGACCTAAAAATTCAATTTAAATCCATTTGAGAAAAAAAAAATTGATCTAATGCAGCTTGAAATTAAAAGAGCTCCAGAATAATCTTGCCCAAGATGAATTTAGCTTGAAGTTGACCTAACGTTGATCTAATTTGCAATTCAGTTTGAATGATTATATTTAAATTATTAAAATATTTTTTAAATCAAAATTATGAGTGACTTGATTCGATTAAACTTGAAATCTAAAAAATAATTCAAAATTTTCTGTATATTGACCTAATAACTCAACCTATCCAAATTTTGAAATAACTTAACTTGAACTTGCTTAAAAAATATAATCCAAAATTAATTGGATCCGAACCCATCAAATATGACTAGTTTAACACCTATAGATTATATCCTTTTTGAAGAAAGAATATGAAGAACATATCTTTAACAATGACCATGTGTTAAAAAAGAGTACTAACGGGGTATAACTATGCTACACCATCAATGTTATAGTATCTAAGAAAATGTTTTTTTTTTTCTTCTTTTACAAGTGCATTAAGCGCAACACAAAATTTAAGTTGATTGACAAAGAAAAAAACAAATTTTTTTTTTCATTTTTCACTATATCACTGAAAAATGATTAGATTTATATCAATATCACCATTTATTAAAATTAAGATCTTACATTGATTTCAAATAATAACATAAATACCACATCAAAGTGATGGTAATTGATTCCATGGATGTCATATGGTATCCATATCATCGTGTGAAGCCAATTTATGACCTTAATTTTAATAATTAATAATATTGATACAAATTTTAATTGATGTTTATCATTTCATGAGATTTAGATGATATTTTGAAAAAAAAAAAGAAAAAGCTTGGATTTTTCTATTAATAAGCCCAAAATTTTATAGTTTAAGATTCATTTTCTACATTTTTTTATTAATTTCTATATTTATTTCATTCATTTTCTATATTTATAAAAAATAAAATTTTCATCCAAATGTGATCATGATAGTAATAATAATTATACTAAATTATATTTGATATTAACTTTAAATAAATAATATTATTGTTATTTATTTATCAATTTATTATAATTTTATCATTCTCTTTTCATATTTTTATGAGTAAATTATATACTAATGTTAAAAATAAAATTAAGTTATTGTTGAAACGATCAGAGACGAAGCCAAGTGAAATTCAAGGGGATCATTGGACCCCTTTGGATTTCTCAAATAGTTCAGAATAGTTAAACGCTAATAGTCAATAGACTTCCCTGAATTTTTCAAAGCTTAGAGATATAATAAATAATTTGTAGAAATTATAGTCCATTATTTTTTATATATTAAAATTTTTTTATAATTTTAAAATTTGACATTATTTTTAGTCCTCAAAAAATATATTATATATTACAAAAACTGTAAATATCAATTTTAAAATATAAAAAAAGATTGTTATAATTTATTAATTATAAGTTAAACACCAGAACAAAATTTTGCACCATCACTGGTTACGACTCTTAGTTGTACAATCATTACTCATTAACAATTTACCTTTAAAACAAGGGTTGCAGGATTGAGACTTCGACACAAAGAAAGTAATATCCTTCTTTTACGAAGTAGGGAAATTTATTTCCAGTTATGTTTATAATTTTATTTTATTTTTTCAAACTTTCATAGCAACTACGATCATCACTTTTCATTATCAATTACAATTTTTTATCGTTTAACTGGAATGAACAGCCAAGTCTCTGACTTGGTGAATTAATCATATTATTCGACCTTAATCTATACATCTGTGGTCAAATTTAAACAAATATACATAGGTGATCTTTGACTGCTATGAAATCAAACATGTTGATGGGTTTGTTTGCAGCGTGGTGAGAAAAATATGGCACAGTTGTCTTTATCAATGGCTTTGATGTTAAATGTTAATTACTTGAGAAAAAAATGGCCTATATAACCAAGACATTTGAGTGTACGACTCCATTGATTAGGATTGATTATTTGCCTTCTTGTCGTTCTAAAAAATGAAAGTGAGATTTAGATTAGCTTATAATCTTTCTCATCACAATTAATTGCTATAATTAACCTTATCCAAGCCTAGCTAGTCAATATCATTATTTGTTTTGGCTTTCTTTGGCAAACCCATACACATGTGGACCTAGCCAGCAGCCAAGAAAGAAATTGATGGGTTAACCAATTGAACAGAAAAAAGTAGTTGATAATCTAAAACATCAAAACCGCAGTGCAGACTGTTGTTGAATTTTATCCTGTCCATAGATATGAAGCAAAGTTTTGCAGTTCTCTCATCTCAAGAAGGACACATGCTTTTTCGGCTTTGAAATTGGAAATGGAATGCTATAGAATCATATTCATCTTTTTTGCAGTTCTTAAATGGTTGAAAATTTTATTAATAATTTTAGAATTAAATAACTTACAATTATCTCTAATAATTCTTAAGGTAAATCCCTAAAAAATAATTCTTATGGTAAACACTAAATTTTATATATTTATTAAGAACTTTCAATAGGATTTTTCAAACTTGAATATCTATATTTCATTAATTGTCATCCCATTGTCAAAGACGATTACATGCTGTTATACCATCAGGCTACAGGAATGTCTTGCTGTTGCTGGCGTGTGGCAAAAGATTGTAGGGCTAAGTGGTGAAAAAGTTAATTTGGAAGGTGCAAATATTTGAACCCAATATTGAAAATGAAAACACTGAAAAAAGAAAACTTCAGGAAGTATTTTTAAGTTTCAAAGTCCCACGCTTTATTTTGTAAATGAAAATTGTAAGACATGATAGAGAATAATTTTAACACATTAGATAATAAAAAAAATTTTGTTTGCTGCTATAATAATTAGAGAAATATTTGATGTCTCTAATAAGATGCAATAATTAGAGAAATTAATGCGTGACAATTACTAAAATTCGTGATTGCTAAATAAAAGTCACGACTACTAATTTTAAAATATGTGAGTAATGGACAAAAAAAAAATATTGTTGGACTAAGATGGTTAATTCTAAGTCTAGAACTTCTTTTGATCTTGACAAAAAAGATTGATCATTATTAATGTTTTTATTAAGTGTTGATTTTACTGAAAAACAAGTCTCTCAAGTTAAGTTGAAAGAAAATCTCTCTAACTCTAAAGTTAGAGAAATATTTGATGTCTCTAATAAGATGTAATAATTAGAGAAATTAATGTGTGGCAATTACTAAAATTCGCGACTACTAAATAAAAGTCACGACTGCTAATTCTAAAATATAAGAGTAACAGACAAAAAAAACTGTTGGACTAAGATGGTTAATTCTAAGTCTAGAAATTTTTTTGATCTTGACAAAAAAGATTGATCATTACAAATGTTTTTATTAAGTGTTGATTTTGCAAAAAAACAAATCTCTCTAATTAAGTTGGAAGAAAATCTCTCTAACTCTAAAGTGACTTGCGACTGCGATCAAGGATTCACGACCGCAACTCTTGAGAATACTTGTAAAAAATTAGACAGGCTAAATCGCGAAGTCATTCTCGGCCGCGAACAAGTAAAATGAAGTAAACCAAAAATAACAGATGAATTCGCAGTCTGTGTCGCGTCTGAGTCGCTACCACGAATTACAAAAAGCTTCAAAAGGGAAAGAAGTCCATAATCAGAGCTGGATAAGTGTCCTAAGAAGTCGTTGGAAGTCAAAAATCATGAAATGGTAGCAATCGCAATATGAAAAGTGAAAGTTGCACAATTTGGTAGGCTATTTCGTGGTCAGGATCGCGGTTTGTACACTGAAAATCGCGACCGTAACTTATGTTGGCTGAAGAAACACAATGACTATATTTTCTTGAAGCACTAATGAAAAGCTACCATGTGAACTAGCCGTTAAACATAAGGCCGCAACTTTTGACTTTCGTAAGGAAAATAAGAACTAGTCGTTAGACACAAAGCCGTAACTTTTCACTTTCGTAAGGAAAATTGGAAATCACCAATGAGAAGCTAACACATGGATTAGTCATTTGATTAGCCATTAAACTAGCCATTGGACTAGCCGTTAAACTAGCCGTTAGTCTCTTTGGTGGAATTTGGATATAAATACTCCACCAAACATTAATAAATGACAAGGTTAAGAAATTCATTATTAAGAAAAAAAGCTCTCAATCTTTGATACTCATTTCTTTCAATTTTCTTTGTAAGATTGTTAATTATTGGGTGTGAGCATTAAACACCATATTGTAAGCTTATAATGTGAGCCTATAAAACACATCGTGATAGGTTATTGTGTGAGCTTGTAAAACACATCGAGATAGGTTTAGTGTGAGCCTTGAAAACACATTGTGATAGGTTTTAGTGTGAGCCTTGAAAACACATTGTGATAGGTTTTAGTGTGAGCCTTGAAAACACTTGTAAAATGTTTTTGTGTGAGCCTGTAAAACACAAGTTGTAAGGTTTGGTGTGAGCCTAAACACTAAGTTGAGTGTAAGCTTGTAAAACACTAGTGATTGAGTGAAATACCCAATTGGTGAATTGGGGAGTGGATGTAGGGTTGGTTAATACTCGAACCACTATAAATCGTTTGTCTCAATCTTCTCATTTTTCCTCCTCACTTCTTTGTTTTTAGAAATTTTCATACTCCAATTCAACCCCCCTTCTTCGTGCCAAGGGCCAACAAGTGGTATCAGAGCAAGGTTTTCACATATCAAACCTTCATTGGGTGAAACAAGATCATGGCACAGGAAGCAATCCACTCACATCTAAGGCCACACTTTGATGGAACCGATTATACTCATTGGAAGTATAGGATAGAAATCTATCTTGACATAGATATAGTGGATCTTTGGGACGTAGTCATCAATGAATGAAATCCACCCACAAAGGTTGTGGATGGTGATGAAAAGATGATTCCAAAAGAAGAATGGGTTGAAGCTCATAAAAAACCTAATGGGAGAAACAAAAGAGTAACGACCATTCTCCTAAGCTCCCTCTCTAGAGAAGAGATTGGGATAGTACAACATTGCCAAACAGCACATGCAATTTGGAAGACATTGGAGAATTATCGTGAAGGCACTACTCTTGTGAAGTCAAGCTGTTTGGAAATGAATGTCACCGAATGAGAACTCTTCATGATGAAGGATAATGAAACCATCACAGAAATGACCAACAAACTTTTGTCCATTGTCTCTAACATGAAGAAGTTTGGAAGAGCCCTCACCATTTATGAAGTAAACACCAAAATTGTTAAAACTCTTCCACTTGATAAATTTGGTGCTAGAGTGTGCAACATACAAGAATCCAATCCGGAGGTTGGAAAGGTCATAACAGATGTGCTAATAGGCAAACTCTTGACTCATGAGTTGGCCTTACAAAAAGATGAGCAAATGAAGAAGCTAAGGGGCCAAGGAGAAAAGCTAAAAAGAGAACAATGGCTCTCAAAGCAGCAATCAAGGAGAAGGAAGTAGACACTTTCTCAAATGATGAAGATAGTGATAGAGAGGAAGAAGAGCTAGCAATGCTCTCTAGAAGAACCAAATAGTTGATAAGAAAAAGAAAGGAGAGAATAGTCTTTAAGAAAACTGCCTCACGTCCAAAAGAAAGATCAAATGATGTCACATGTTATGAATGTAGCAAACAAGGGCACATAAAGCATAAATGTCCCAAAATGAAAAAGAAGAAGAGATGGGACAAGGAGAAGAAGAAGAGCTTCTCAGCCACTTGGGATGATAGGTCAAGTGAAGAAGAAGAAGAAGGAGAAGTAGCCAATAGATGCTTCATGGCATTAGAAGAGTCAACAAGTGAGGTAAGTACTTCTTCTCATTCTAATTTTGATTATGAAATAGATGAGTTAGATGAAGAGCCTTTAGAAGCTCTGACACTAAGGTGTGACAAATATAAGTCACAAGCAAAAACCTATAGGAAGAAGTGCTTGAAACTATAAGATAAGTACAAGACTCTAAATGAGCTTGTAAATGAGTTGAGGACTTTTAATGAAAAACTCAACAAATCTGTAGAAAAATTGTCTACATCATCTTTATCCTTAGACTCACTTAAAAAGGAGAATGACACTCTTAAAGAAGAAGTCATTGAGCTTAGAAGCTCAATCTCCAAATTTCACAAAGGAAAAGAGGTATTAGACACATTAATTGTGTCACAAAGACCACCTCTTATTAAGCATGGTCTAGGATTTAGTGGAGCTCCCTCATCCTCTATAACTACTTTTATGAAATTGTCTACACTTTAAACTTCTAGCATTGAGGTAATTGGGAAGAAAAGTGCTCCTTATACTAAGTTTCCTCAACTTAAAGGTAAATGAAAGGTTATCCCAAGTTCAAGAGCTAAGACTCAAAGAGCCAATTATGCATACATATATAATAAATCTCATGTTAATAGATTTACTACTCCCACTTCTTACACATGCTCATGCCCACACTCACATATGCTATGTATGAGAAAACTTCGTACTTATACCAAATTAGTGCATAGGAGAAAGACTAACAAGTCTAAGCTCCAATGCCACTATTGTATAAAATTTGGGCATATCAACATTCATTGTTACATTAGGAAGGCACACCTTAAGTTAGAGGATCCTTCAAACTCTAACCCCCAAGGACCCAAGTATGCTTGGGTACCAAAGAAAAGGTAATTGACTTCTGTTTTATAGGAAAATGTGACTACCACCAAAACAAGTAATTGACATGTGGATAGTGGATGTTCAAAGCATATGACCATAAATAAAAGACTATTCACATCATTAAAAGTGAAAGAAGGTGGAGATGTCACATGTGGTAACAATACCAAAGGTAAGGTTATTGGCATTAGAATCATAGGTAAAAATGGTTGTTCTTTAATTGATAATGTGTTATTAGTTAATGGCTTACAACATAACTTATTGAGTATAAGTCAATTGTGTGACAAAGGTGACAAAGGTAACAAAGTCACCTTTAATCTAAGAGAATGTCGAGTCACCACTTTACTGGATGATCAAGTTATTTTCAAGGGTGAAAGGAAAGGTAATACTTACTCAATTGACTTAGACAATTTGGCTAACCAATCTTTCAAGTGTCTTATGACTATAAGCAACGAGGCTTGGTTGTGGCATAGAAGGCTTGGACATGCAAGCATGGAACTTTTTCAAACTCTCTCTAAAAGGGAACTAGTGGAAGGACTTCCCATGCTAAACTTCTCCAAAGACACATGTGGTCATTGCCAAATGGGGAAGCAACATCATGCCTCACATAAAGCCAAAAATGTTATAAGTTCATCTATACCTCTTCAACTTATTCATATGGACTTAATAGGACCTACTAGAAATGCTAGCTTAGGTGGAAAACACTATGCACTAGTCCTAGTTGATGATTACTCTAGGTTTACATGGGTATCCTTCTTAGCTCATAAGAATGATTCATTTGATGCCTTTAAAAGTTTTACAAAAAAGGTTCGAAATGAAAAAGGTTACTTCATTTCTTCTATTAGAAGTGACCATGGAAAAGAATTTGAAAATGAATTTTTTGAAAATTATTGTTTAGAGAATGGATTTTTTTTACAAATTTTCTACTCCTAGAACACCACAACAAAATGGTGTTGTAGAGAGGAAAAATAGGACTTTGGTAGATATGGCTAAGATAATGCTCAATGAGTATTCATTACCTAATTACTTTTGGGTCGAAGCCATCAATACCTCATGTTATATTGCAAATACAGTTTTCAAAAGACCCATTCTTAATAAAACATCTTATGAGCTATGGAATGGTAGAAAACCCAAGATATCATATCTTAGAGTATTTGGATGTAAGTGCTACATTTTGAACACCAAGAATAATCTTGGGAAATTTAATTCAAAAACCAACGAAGGAATCTTCTTGGGTTATTCCACCAGTAGCAAAGCTTATAGGTCTTTAATAAGAGTACTATGGTAGTTGAAGAGTCTATGAATGTTGTATTTAATGAATCTAGTAAGCTTAATCTTGGACAAGGTACTTTTGTTGATGATCTTATAGGTGAACTTGAAAAATGGGCTTGGAAGATCCTACAAGAAAAGATGAAGATGACTCTTCAAAAGTGGATGAAGATCAACAACATCAATAAGAAGAA
>CATIWR010058945.1:0-10333 GCA_949677035.1 Omphalea diandra | reverse complement strand
TTGAAGAAGCCCTACCATAAAGGTTGGTCACATCAAAAGGTGAGTAGAAACAGTAATTGGATTCAATGTGTGTGAGTAAAAATCATAATTGGATTCAATGGGTGTATGTGATAATTGTATGATATGATTATGTTCTATTACATGTATATAGGATTGAATTGTTACATGTTACATGAAAATACAAGTCAAGTGAGAATGATTGAATTGTTACATGTTACATAGAAATAATATGATTATGTTCTATTACATGTATATATGATTGAATTGTTACATGTTACATAGGAATACAGGCCAAGTGAGAATTAAATGCTCTTAACGATTACTTGGTATATCATTTGTGAATAAGCACTTGCATATGGAACTAAAAAGGGCATTGTGATCGACTTGTCAAACACTTGCAAATCACAGGAAGATGGACCAATAGGTCCCAAATCATATGTCAAATTAAATACAGGAAGTTGGACAAATAGGTCACAAATCATATGTTTCATGAATCACATGAATATCCTAGGAGCAATGTTTGCCTTGCTCGGTCACGACAAAAACAAAGCTATTGCATTTGCACTTGCATAGTCAATTGTTATACTTGCAATGTATCTTGATGATATTTGATTATGAATTATGCCATGAGAATTTGATTATTGTTTTTATTCACTGAGTCGCGACTCACCAAATCACAATTATTTTTCAGATACTGAAGCATTAAGTTAGGACATTTTGGTTCATAAAGTCTTGCATAAAGACACATGGAACACAGGTCGTCGGCTAAATTCCAACTCTCTCTTCTTGTGTCATGTACATACATTTGATAGGAACTAGTTATGGTCACTAGTCCTGACATTAGTTAACACATGTGTACATTAAATACATATGGGATTATATGTATGATGAATAAACCTTAATGTGAATATGGTCGTTACAGTTTAGTGGTATCTGAGCAATATAAGTTCTATAAAATGAATATGGGTGTTTCATTTAGTTCCATATGCAAGTGTCCATTCATAATGTTATACCAAGTAATCATTAAGATCACATAGTTCTTAGTTGACTTATAATTACATGTAAAATGTCACAATTCAAACACATATACATGTAATAGAACATTACCATATCATCAAAATCATCACACATACACATAAGAATCTAATTATGGCTTTTGCTCACCTTTTATTGTGACCAACCTTTATGGTTAGTTTGGTTCTCTCTAGGGTTTTCTAAAAGTGTTGAATCCTAGTATTTTATACATACTTGGTTATAAGTATGTCAAAATCATTTTGAATGTTTGGTTTGCAACTATAGGCATGTTTCATGTAACTAGACCTAATGTTTATGCCTATTTTCCTTATATAGCAGCCAGACCTTGATACACTCTCACAATAATTACTCTAGATATACTTATACAAATGACTTAATATTTCTTTTGAAATAAACTAGAGACATATAACATAGACAAATTTCAGGTTAATATATGACATGTAGAAAATGTGGTAAATTTTTGAATTTTGTCCTATTTCAATGTCATCTCAGTTTGAGTAGGTATTGCATTCTTAGGTATATCTCAAATTATCCTTAAAAGACTAATGACGTTTCATCGGGTTCAGGGTCAGTAACAATCAATGAGCCATATCTCTTTCCACATAACAAATTAAAAAAAAAAAAATTTACAGGTATTTAGAAGAGATATAACCCTACAAATTTTTTGTTTTGAACTTTGTCTAAATCAGCACTTAAGGTCATCAAAATATATTAAAACAACAAGACTGAGGAGATTTTGGTTAGTTGTGAACTAGCCCTAATGAAGGAGACATATCTCCTCACACACACTAAATTATGCAAAACTATTTTGCATGAATTTATATAGGACTTAAAGCTACAACTTTCATATATTATACTTTCTTAATTCCTCTTCTATGGCTATGAAATAATGGGTACAAAATCTGCTATAACAACAAAACTGAAACAATTAGCTTTTGTTTCTTTTGAGCTTCAACCTCCATACATGAGCTCTACCTCAAATTACTTCATAATTCTTCTTGATCATGCATGTTTAACATGTTATGAGAGAGGAATTTCATGTATAAAGAAGATAAAATTACTTACCTCTTTTGCCAAAACTATAAAAGATTAGGGTTTCCTCCAAGCTAGCTCACTCTTGTCCCTTTCCTTTTTCCTCTTCTTTTTCATCCTCCTTTCTTCCTTTCTTTCTTTCTATTTTATGCACTTCCTCATATTTTTGGCTCTCCAACATGATCCTAAAAGATGAAATGTTTAATTGTTATACCTACCTGCCCTAATAAGACAATCATGGTGTCTCACTACCATTGATTGGAAGTTCAACATTCCTTTTTTAGTCTCTCTTCTTCACTTTTTCATCACCTTCATCCATCTCTTAATCCCTATATGCTCCTTATGCTTTTTAAATAGGCTCTAAAACACATTTATTTATGATGCTATATCATGCACACAACATAAGATAATTTGTTATGCAACTGTGTAAACATTACATATATGTTCAAGTGTCCCAAATGCAAAAGTACAAGTGTCATTGCCATGATTATCTAATTCACATATCTAAATGATCATTTATATAATGTATATGCTCATGTGGGATTGGAAATCATTTATGCAATGAATATGTTCATGTGAGAATGCTAATGAATGAGGATAGGAATGTTACATTTCTTCACCTCTTAAGACGAATTTTATCCTCTAAATTCAATACCTGTAAACAAATGTGGATAGAATTGCTTAATGTTCTCTTCGACTTTCCATATAGGCTTTTCTTATAAGTTGTTTCTCCATAACTCCCTAACCAAAGGGATTCTCAATTTCATAAATGTTTTATCTTATAACTAATGATTCTCACTAGGTCTTCAACATAACTCACTTCGAACTTCTATAATACTCTTTGGGGTTTTCTACTGCTTCAATTTTGTTTGGATCCACCTCTATGCCCTTTTTTAGAAACTATGTGTCCTAAAAATAACACATGGTCAATCTAAAACTCGCACTTGATTAATTTTGTAAAAGTTATTTTTCTCTCAAATTTTGCAACACAATCCATAAATGTTGTTCATAATCTATTTTCTCATTAAATATACTAATATGTCATCAATGAACACAATTACAAAGTAGTCTAAGTAAGGCACAAACACTTCGTTCGTAAGAGCCATAAACACAGCTGGTGCATTAATCAAACCAAATGGTATCCCCAAAAATTCATAATGCCCATAACTGATTTGAAAAGCTATCTTCAGCACATCAGGGTTTGAAATTTTGAGTTTATAATATCCTAATTTCAGGTCAATTTTATAGAACACCTATGCTTCTTATAATTGATCAAATAGATCATTTATCCTAGGTAAAGGATATTTATTTTTCACAGTAACTCGATTCAACTACCTATAATCAAAGCACAACCTTATTGTCCCATCTTTCTTTTTAATAAATAATATTGGAGCACCTCAAGGTGATACACTAGGACTAATGAATCCCTTTTCAAATAGTTCCTATAATTGGGTCTTCAATTCTCTCAACTTAGCTGAAGCATCCTATGCAGTGCAGTGGATATCGATGTTGTTCCTAGGACTAACTTAATTGTGAATTATATCTCCCTGTCAAGTGGCAAACTAGGTAAGTCAGCTGGAAACTCATTTACCACTAAAATATTCTCAACTATTTCATTTATGAATCTTATGTCTATCACATGTACCAATAAGCTTCACAACTTTTTTCAATCATGCAAAAAGCATTGATAGTAGAAATTAGACATGTAGGTAAAATTTTCCTTTCCTTTTGGAACACATCCCTTATATGATTTGGAGATTCCAAAACAACTTCCTTAGTAAAATAATTTAATATTGCATGATATTTGGACAACCAGTCCATACCTAGTATCACATTAAATTCACAGAGTGGCAATAGTACAAGATCCATATTCGACTCAACGTCATCCATATGAATCACACAATCACAACATACCTTATCCAAAGGAATACCAGCACATTAGTTAAAACCCAAAGGTTGATGCTTACTACGTAATTGTGATGTCATGTTCAATGACATGAATGAATGTGTGGAGATATAAGTCTATCAGCAGGTTGATCTTTTAATAATTGGCATGATACTTCAATGGAATGCAAATCGGCTTACTCCTCTCTCTTTGGTGAGCAATGGGTACTACCATGACTACCCTCTGCTAATGCCCTATAAACATATAAGACTATGTCATATGGTAATGCAAAATAGTGTAAAACTCATGTCATGTTCAGATGTATGTCCTTGTGGAACCTATCCCTGCTTTGATACCAAAAACTATAACGACCATTTTTATTTACAAATCATGGCATTAATATGCAAAAATACATATGCATAAAGGTTGATTGTTCATACATACTCAATCCAACATGTACTTTATATATATATATATATATATGTTAAATGATGTTCAAGACTAACGACCATAAACTGGTTCCTATCTAAATATATGTACATGACACAAGGAGAGAGAGTTGGAATTTAGCTGACAACCTATGTTCACATGTCCATATGTAAAACTCTATGCTCTAAAGTATCCAAACCTTATGCTTCATTATCTAAAAAAGCATAATTATGATTTGGTGAGTCACGACTCAATGAATAAAATAATAATCAGATTCTTATGACACAACTAATAATCAAATATCATTTGTATACGTTACAAGTATAAAAATTGAATTTTCAAGTACAAATGCAATAGATTGAATTTTATTGTGACCTTGCAAACACTGCTCTAAGGAATTCATTTGATTCAAGTGACATTTGGTTTTGTTGGCCAACTTATAATAAGTGAATCATTTGATTAATAACATGCGCCTATAGGAAATATCGAGAATTCATGTGATTCAAGTGACTTTTGATTTTGCTACCCAACATGTAATAAGTGAATCATTTGATCAATAACATGTGCCAATAGGACATATCGGTGCCTTTTTTCCAAGTGATTTGTAAGTGTTGGACAAGTCGGTCACAACATCCTTTTAATTCCATGTGTAATTGTTTATTCACATTGGTATACAAGTAATCACTAAGATCATATAGTTCTCAGTTGACATGCAATCACATGTAAAATGACACAATTCAATCACATATACATGTAATAGCACATAACCATATCATAAAATTCATCACACATGCACATTAGAATCTAATTATGGCTTTTACTCACCTTTTGATGCGACCAAACTTTATGGTAGGTTCAGTTCTCTCTTTAAGGTTTCCTTAAAATGTTGAGATCCTAACATTTGATGCATACTCGTTATAAGTATGTCAAAATAATTTTGAATGCTTGGTACACAACTATGGGCATGTTCTATGCAAGTGGACCTAGTGTTTATGCATATTTTCCATATATGGCAGACTGACCTCACTACACTCTCATGGAATTAACTCTAGATATATTTATCCAAATTACTTGATTCTTTTTCCAAATAAACTAGACATATAATGGTACAACATAGTGAAATTTCAATTCAATATAAGACATATAGAAAATGTTGTGAATTTTTGAATTTTGCCCTATTTCAATGTCATATCAATATGAGTAGGTCTTACATTCTTAGGTACATATAAAATTGTACAAATTAAATTGAAAAGTTGATTTACCAAAAGTTACAAAACACATAAAGGAACATTTTTCATGTTTTAGTCATTGTCTAAATCAGTTTATAAAGTCTCTAAAACAAATGACCAATCTTAGGGTGAGCAGGTTTTCAACATGTTGATAATTAGTCATGATTAAGGGGCAATATCTCACCAACCACGATAAATTTGGCAAAAATATTTTGCAGGCATGTATATAAAATACAAATATACAACTTCTAAGTTTGGCACATCATCAAATTCTAATCTATGGTCGTCAAATTCTTGGAAAATAAAATTAAAAGACCTCAAGGTAACCAAAACCTTCTTCTTGATGAATCAAGAAACTAGACGTTCACTAACACATTAGCAAGTTCCAAAAGTGCTCTTTCTATCCACCAAACTATTGATATAATTCATTTTTGAATACACAAGAAGACTAAATAATGAATTCCTATGATACCAAAGTCCTAAATGTAATATTTCGTGCAAATACTTTAGAATCCCTTAAATGGCATGCAAATGAGATTCTTTAGTGTAAGATTGGAATCTAGCACACTAGCAAACACTAAACAATTTGAGTAGATCATTTGTGTACTTAGCTTGATTGATTAAGATTCGCTCTATGGTTTGCTTAATTTGAAGACTAAGAAAGAATAAGAGTTCACCCATCATGCTCATCTCAAATTCCTTAGCTATACAATTAGCAAATTCCTTACAAAGATATTCATTAGTAGCACTAAATATAATATCATCAACATAAATTTGCATAATAAGTGTATCCTTATTATGCTTTTTCACCACTAAAGTTATGTCAACCTTGCCTTTTTCAAAATCATATTGTAAAAGAAATGAACTAAGCCTTTCATACTAAGCTCTTGGAGCTTGTTTCAAACCATATAAAGCCTTAGTTAATTTGAAAACATGATTTAGGAAATTATGAGACTCAAAACCTGAAGTTGTTCGATAAACACTTCCTCCTCAATGAAACCATTTAAGAATGCACTTTTCATATCCATTTGAAAAAGTTTGAATTCGTATACAAATGCTAAAATATAATAGCCTCTAATCTTGTAATGGGGGCAAAGGTTTCGTCATAATCAATGCCTTCCTCTTAGTTGTATCCCTTAGTAACCAATCTAGCTTTGTTTCCTATTATGAAACCTTACTCATCTAACTTATTCCTAAACATCTATTTGTATCCCACAACCAAATGTTCCTTAGGCATAAGAACAAATTTCCTAATTTTATTTTTCTCAAATTGGTTGAATTCCTATTGCATAGCAATCAACCAACTTTCATCATTACGATCCTCACTAATTGACTTTGACTCAACTTGAGAAATAAAGGAAATATTATTTTCTAAAGCATGTAATTAAGCTCTAGTACTTACTCCATTGGATGTCTTACCAATGATAAGATATTTTGGGTGATTCTTGGAATATCTCTAATCCTTGGAGAGCCTTTAAGCTTAATTCTCCTCTTGTTGTGATTGAGATTCCTCTATTTATTATGGTGGCTAATTATCTTTAAGACCAATCACCTTTTCTTTAAGAGTTGAGTCAAGTTCCATCTTTTTAAATTCACCTACAAGATCATCATTAAGAGAACCTTTTCCAAGATCAAGTTTGTTAGACTTATGAAATATAACATTCATAGATTCTGCAACCACCATAGACTTTTGGTTCAACACATTATAAGCTTGCTAGCAGTGGAATTACCAAGAAATATACCCTCATAGTTTTTAAGACAAAATTTCTAAGATTGTCCTTGGTATTAAGTATGTAGCATTTACAACCAAATGCTCTAAGATATGAAAGTTTGTGTTTTCTTCCATTCCATAGTTCATAAGAAGTTTTTATTTAAAATGGGTATTTTGAAACACGATTTACAATATAACATAAGGTATTGATGGCTTCAACTCAAAAGTAATTTGCAAAGAATACTTATTAGGCATAGTTCTAGCCATCTTTACCAATGTCTTATTTTTCCTCTATACAACACTATTTTGTTGTGGTATTCTAGGAATAGAAAAGTTATAAGAAATCTCATTCTTTAAGCAATAGTTTTCAAAAGAATCATTTTGAAATTCCTTTCCATGGTAACTTTTAATAAAATAAATAAAGTAACCTGTTTGATTTTGAACTCTATTGGAAAAACTTGTAAATGCATTAAAAGTGTCACTCTTATGAGTAAGGAATGAGGCACAAGTGAACCTAGAGTAGTCATCAACTAGTATAAATGCATAATGCTTTCCACCGAGGCTAGCATTCCTAGTAGGTCCAACTAAGTCCATATGAATGAGCTGAAAAGGCCTATAGGGACTCACAACGTTTTCTACTTTGAAGGATGTTTGATGTTGTTTCCCTATTTGAAAAAGTCCACATGTGTTGTCCTTTGAGAACTTAAGCTTTTAAAGACCCTATACTAGCTCTCCTTTTGACAAACTTTGTAGAAGCTCTATGCTAGCATGTCTAAGTCTTTTATGCTAAAACAAAGATTCATTGCTAATGGAAACAAGACACTTAAAGGATTGGTTAGCTAAATTGTCTAAGTCAATTAAGTAGGTATTGCCTCTCCTTTCACCCTTAAATATTACCTTTTTATCCACTAAGGTGGTAATTTGACATTCTTTAGGGTTAAAGGTGACTTTGTTACCTTTATCGCATAATTGACTCATACTCAATAGATTATGTTTCAATCCTTTAACCAAAAGAACATTATCAATGAAAGAGCAACCTTTCTTACTAAAAATTCCAACACCAATTGCCTTACCATTGGCATTATTTCCAAATATGACATTGCCACCATCCTTCTCTTTAATGGCTATGAATAGCTTCTTATTGTTGGCCATGTGCTTTGAACACCCACTATCAACATGCCAATCATTATCCTCTTTAATGGCTTCAAAGCATTCCTATAACACAAACATATTTAACTTTTGTTTAGGTACCCAAGCATACTTGGCTCCTTACGGGTTAGACTTATATGGGTCTTATAATTTAAGGCGTGCCTTTCTAATGTAGCAAAATACATTTATATGACCATATTTCATGCAACAATGGCATTAGAGCTAAGACTTGTGAGTCTTTCTCATACGAGCAACCTTAGCATGAGTAGGGAGCTTTCTTATACTTTACTTATTTGAATGCATGGAAGTACAGGAGTAAGGAGTAGAAGAGAAGTTTTTGTGTGTGTGTGTCAGGACATGCCCTTTTAAGTACATGTATGCATTGTTAGCTCTAGAGCCTTGAGCGACCTTCCCTTTACCTTTAGGCTTGAGAGACTTAATGCTTGAAGCACTCTTCTTTCCAATAACCTTATTACTAGAAATTTTAGGGCTACATGCTCTAATGAATGCAGGAGGAAAAGATATAGATGAGGAACATCTATTAAAGTCTAAACCATATCTCATTAAGGGTGGTCCTTGAGATACAATAAGAGTATCTGAAACTTCTTTCCCTTGTGAAATTTTGAGATGGAATTCCTAAGCTTTATTCCTTTACCTTTTAGCATGTCATTTTCTTTTCTTAAAAAATTAAGAGATGATGAGTCTTTAAAAAGATTTTCTAAAGATTTCTTAAGCTTTAGATTAGAAGTTCTCAAGTCATTTACAAGATCATTTAAATCCCTAAATTCATCCACAAGTTTTGAACATTTCTTTTTTTGGATTTTCATTTGGGACTTATATTTATCACATCTCATGGTTAGAGCTTCAAGAAGCTCATCTTCTCTATACTCAAACACATCATACTCATAATAAGAATGAGAAGTACTTACATCATGTGAGTTGTCCTCTTGAGCCATAAAGCAGAAATTTGCAACTTCTTCTTCTTCCTTTTCCTCATTTGAATCATCATCCCATGTAGCTTTGAAGCACTTCTTTTTCTCCTTGTCCCATTTCTTCTTCTTCTTGAGCTTGGGATATTTAGATTTAATGTGAAGTTATTTTCCACATTCATAGCAAGTCACTTCTTTCTTCTTATCTTTGAAATTTAGAGATGTTTTTTTTAAGTTCCTTCTATATTTTCTTCTCTTTATTAGCTCCTTGGTCCCCCTTAAGAGCATTGCTAACTCTTGTTCTTCCTTCTTACTCTCATCACTATCACTAGAGGCAACTTTAACCTCCTTATTTTTACTTGAAGACTTTAGGGCATGAGTCTTCCTTTTTACTTTTTCAATTTTATTTCCCTGTCCTCTCATTTTCTTCATCTCTTCATCCTTCTTTAAGCCTAGCTCATGAGTAAGTAGCTTGCCAATAAGGACAACCATTTACACATTTCATGTAACGACCATATTCATTTACATAACTCATATCATTCATGTCCAAAATACATATGCACAAAGGTTTTATCCATCCTACACACACAATCAAACATTTATTTGATGTACATATATGGATATGACACAAGGAGAGAGAGTTTGGATTCAGCCAACGACCTGTGGTCCATATGTCTCAACGTAAAAACTGAAAGCACCAAAGTGTCCAATTCCTATTCTTCAGTATCTGAAAAAAAATTTTGCGATTTGGTGAGTCACGACTCAGTGAATAAAAACAATAATCAAATTCTCATGGCATAATCCATAATCATATATACATGTAATAGCACATAATCAAATTATAAAATTATCATACACACACATTGAATTCAATTATGGCTTCTACTCACCTTTTGTTGTTACCGACCTTTACGGTAGGTTTGGTTTCCTTTCT
>CATIWR010058894.1:0-18684 GCA_949677035.1 Omphalea diandra | reverse complement strand
AGTGTCTTTAATGGTCATAAGAAAAAACAAATTATTTTTTTATATTAGTGAAATATTAATTAGATGTTCAATGTGCATTGCTTCAATTAAAAGAGATTAACAATCATGTATATTTATTGAAAATGGATTATTTTATTATTACTTTTACATATTTGATTTTTTTCAATATTTTTATTATAAATTTTATACTTAAATTAATTGATATGTTAAAATTATAAATATTTTTAGTAATTACTTTTCATGTTAGTTTAATGATTATATTATTCTTTATTATAGAGTATGCATATTTTTTGATTGATTAATTAGATAAAATATATCTAAAATAGTAATATTATAGTAATTCAAATAATTTTTATACTTTTTATGTTCAAATCAAATACAATAATTATGAATTTTAAGAAGAAATTTATTTGCATTCAAATATGATAATATTTTATTCTGAAAGTTATTTTTTAAAAACATTAACTTACCTGAAAGATGATTTCAAATAGTAATATTCAATTTTAATAATTATTTTTGAAGAATACTCAATTTCAATAATTAAACATTCTTAATAGGCATTTTAATAAGTGCAATGAATGTAATTGTCAAAATATTATTTATTAACATAGAAATTTAGAGAAAATTGACAGGTTTTCTTAAAATTTTTATTTGATTGTTTTTTTATTTTCACAATTGTAAATTTAAAAATAGTAAAAAAAGCTCTTCATTTTTCTCTTTATGTATATTAGTGGATATTATTCTTAATAATTTTATTAATTATTTTAATTTCTATGTATTTAGTATAAAAAAAGTGAATATTAATATATAATTAGTGAAAATTATAATAATTTTAACAATAAGTTATTACCAAAATAGTAATTTTGATTTAAAATAGTGTTCTAATGGTAAGATCAAACTATTTATGAATGGATACTAATGTAATCTCTCCTCCTTAATATTCAAAACAAATAAAATTTTGATTTACAACTTTACATATTTTTTAAAGAATAAGTGGGATCCACATTTGTTGGCTAGAAGAAAAAATATAATTAAAAATATCATGTATGCTTGTCATATTAGCATTATAAATAATGTTAATCAATTTACTCATTAAGTGGTGAGCAAAATAATCTACAAAATACTAATATGATAAGAAATAAATCACAAGACTTAAATTAAAAAAACATAAAACTAAAGAATTTTTTTCATACCTTTTCTTAAAAATTATGAATATAGAGTATGATCAAACAATTTGATATTATAAACATTACAATCGTAAATCTATGATTTGATCTAAAATTTTGATATAGTATATAAATGTAAGGCAATATCAACAAAAATTTTAATAACTTTTTTTATTGTAACAGAATAAAAGAAAAAGTGATTATATACCATTTTAAAGAATAAAGAACGAATTAATTAATTATGAAAAAGCAGGGGTTCATAAGTAATTAATCCTTTGATTTCTCAAAGATTTTATGATTGGAGACCTATAACTCTCTCCAAATTCTGGATATTGACTGTGTACCAAGTCAGACAAACCAAGGGTCATCAACTTGATCCCAACTTCAAACCCAAATGACCCCACAAGGCACAGCCACAGGAACAATTGGGTTCCAATAATCGCTTCTCATTGTAGTAGGATCAAATCTCTAATTGGTCCAATCCATAATCTCTCGTTCTAGAATTAAATTTAAACACACTTAACCCTATTTTTTAATTTTCAAACAAACCAGCCATTTTTTTGTTTCCCTCACTCTCGTATGCACTCCATGTTGGCTGTCCCAGATCTCACTTTTCACCGTTCGCATGTTGGCTCCTCCTCAACAATAAGACAATCAATAACCTCCTTTACTTTTGCTTCCCTCTCACTCCATCTCTCCACCTCTCTCCCTTTCAAAAACTACATTTCTGTCTTCCCCTGCCTAAAGCTAGTATCTTTGAACGAAAATCTATGCTTTGTTTGAAAACCCACTTGCATTCCTCCCTAAAAATCCAAACA
This sequence comes from Omphalea diandra, assembly GCA_949677035.1. Lineage (NCBI taxonomy): Eukaryota > Viridiplantae > Streptophyta > Magnoliopsida > Malpighiales > Euphorbiaceae > Omphalea > Omphalea diandra. Next base: position 16,700 of record CATIWR010058894.1, on the reverse strand, counting down.
TTGTTTCTCCGCAACGCATTTGCCCATTAACAATGAGTAGCGCACCAGCCCCTAAATCTGGAAAACCCACAAAACCCCTTAACCAAAACCAACCCACTTCAAGTTCAAGATCCTCCTCACTTTCAACTCACTTAGCCATGGTTGAACTCAAGCAAAGAATCCTCACCTCTCTTTCCAAGCTGGCCGACCGTGACACCCACCAGATCGCCCTTGAAGACCTTCAGTGCATCACTCAATCTATCTCTCCTGAAGCGCTTCCTATGCTTCTTAATTCCTTCTATGATTCACTTTCTGACTCTTCCAATGCCAAACCATCGGTGAAGAAAGAATCTTTGCATTTGCTTTCGCTTACCTGCCAATCCCATCGTGATTTGACTCTGCCCCACTTGACCAAAATCATTGCCCACATTGTTAAGAGGCTTAAAGATTCTGATTCTAGTGTTAAAGATGCGTGTAGGGATGCTATTGGGGTTTTATCCGGTTTGTATTTGAATGGTGGTGGTGGAGCAGGAGAGGGTGGTGGAGATGGCAATGGTGTGGGGTCCATGATGGGGTTGTTTATTAGGCCCTTGTTCGACGCCATGGGCGAGCAGAACAAAGGTGTTCAAGCTGGTGCTGCCGCGTGTATGGCAAAAATGATTGAGTGTGCAGCTGGATATGGGAATGATGGTGGTGATGGTGCTAATGGTAATTTGCCTTCTGGGGCGTTCCAGAAGTTGTGTCCAAGGATTTATAAGTTGTTGAAGGGCCAAAACTTTCAGGCCAAAGCTGCTTTATTAGGAGTTGTGACAAATTTGGCACAGGTACGAATAATAAACTTTTTTCAGACATTTATTTTTAACGTGCATTAGATATATTTGTGACAATAATGTGGATGGTGCATATTGTTTTTTGAGGGTCTGATATTGCATTTAGTGATTTGATTATTTTTTTTTCCTTCGTTGGTTGCTTAGAATTTGTTGGGGAAAATATGGAAACAGAGATTGTTATAAAAGATTGAATGATGATCAATCAAGGTTTAAGCTTTTTGTGGTGGGTGATGAATTTAAGGGTATAAGTTAGTGGCAGAATTATTAATGCTGTTATATCTTAATTGGTTATTTAGTTTGTGGTTTGCATTGGTTTTTCGCAATGTGGTGTATGTTCATTTTGCATCTGCATAATATTGTACATGGTGATAAAGCTGATATTTGATTTCGAGATGTAGGAATTCAAGGTTTTGACTGTTTTATCATGTTTGATGATGCAAATTTGACAATTATCAAATGTTATATGCTAAATATAGTTGATATCTGTGGTTTGTTTGGTTAATGAAGTGAAAGAGAAAAAAAAAAAAAAAGAAGCATTTTGGTGTTGCCTTTGAAGTGTGATGGAAATTATCCCTGTAAAGCTTCGGTTGATTATTGATAGTGTATAACATAGGCAGACAATTTGAAATATTATCATAGTTGCAGTGCATAGTTTTCTCCCTAGAAACAGATCCTCTAAAATGCCATGTATCTCTGAAGCCTTATCTGCTTGTCTGATTGTAAAGCTCTCTCTGCCATGCATTACGACCTCCACAGCCCTAATTCCCTTTTAATTCTTTCTCTAAAGGTCCATCTTTCTCTCTCTCTACAAATTAGGCAGCATGAGGAAATGAGCTCCCAAATCCCCAATACCCATGAAACATGTCAAGGAATCTTCAATCCCACCTTCCTCTGTATCCTCTTCTCTTCCGAACCACTTTGCTAATGTTGCAATCAAGCAACAAATCTTGCTTTCCCTTTCTAAACTTGCTGGTCATGACACCCACAACCTTGCCCTTCAGGATCTCCATTCCATTACCAAATCCCTGTCTCCCAATGCCATATCTATACTCCTAAACTCTCTATATAGTGTGTCTTCTGACCCTAATAGCAAATCTATAGTAAAAATGGATTCTCTCAACCTACTCTTTCTGTGCTGTCAAGTTCACTGTGATTCAAAATTACCACCACTTACCAAAATCATTGGTCAGATTGTTAAAATGTTGAAAGATTCTGATCTCGTTGTTAGGACCACATGTTGTGATGCAATTGGGGGTCTATCCGGACTGTATTTGAAAGGAGTAGGAGGTGAGGTTAGAGTTCAGTTGTTTGCTAGTCCATTATTGAAGGCCATCCGTGAGCAGAACAAAGGGGCGCAACTGGGTGCAGCTTTGTGTATGGAAAAGTTTCTAGAGTGTGCTATGGCAGAAAGCATGCCCGTAGGGGCATTTCAGAAGTTGTTTCCTCAGGTTGGTAAATTATTGAGAAGTTCAAATTTCCATGCCAAAATGGCGTTGTTGGCTGTTGTGTCAAGTTTATCAAAGGTTTGGGCAATAAATTCATAGTATATTTGTTCTGGAACCACATATAACTTGATGCTTTCTAAGGTTGACAAATGATCACTATTGAATGGCACAAAAATAGTTGTACTGTTGGCATAAGTTCTGAAGAGTTATGTTGACAAGCTAACTTCCTTTTATTTGTAATCAATTGGATATTCTCTAATAAGCAGTTCTGTATCAGTTATATTATGCTTATTCTGGAGTGCTTAACTGTTTCGTGGTTGAAATAACTTGAGTTGCTCTGAGCATAAGAACTAGTGGATGATGCCAAAGATATTTGTATAAACCTTGCCATAAAGAAATCTGACTTCTAAATTCTAAAAGAGGTATGGAATTGTTATAGGTGGGAGCAATTGCACCTCAAGGGTTGGAACCATTGCTGCAAAGTATTCATGACTGCGTTGGGAGTACAGATTGGGCAACACGCAAGGCTGCGGCTGATGCTCTAAGTGCCTTAGCGTTGCATTCAAGCAGCTTGATTGCAGATGGAGCTGCTAATTCCACGCTGACAATTCTTGAGACTTGCCGGTTTGACAAGGTATCTTATCTAAGCCATTTTCCATCTAAATACGGATCCTATTTTTGTTTTTAACAGCATCACAGTCTGTATTCTTGTTTAATGTATTTCAGTAACTTTCTTATCATCAATAAGCCTTAAGCCTGGGCATCACTATTGAATGTATGTGTGTTTATGGGAGGATCTCGTCATTAAGCTTTTTTTAGTTTTTATTAGAGTATTATTCAATTAATATTGGAGGTTTCAATGCTTAATGTTTAGTTACAAAGATATAACCTTGGGAAGGCATTGCCATTCCTGGATATCTCATATTTGCTGGTCCTAATTATAGTTCCTAACCACACAAAAAGGTAGTATTCTTAAATGTTTGTTCAAGAACAAACTGTTCCTATTTGAAAGAGATGTTAAAATTGTTAACAGTAAAATGCTTCTGGTATTTTGTAACTTTTTGGCCTGAGGAAACTCATTTTTTAGTCTGATAATCTTTGTTGTTGCAATATTTGGAAGGTTGAAGAAGAAAACAAAAAGGAAATGGTTGTGCTATCAGACTCAAACCAACTCTGTTTAATGCTATTATGGTTCATGACTGCAACTGAACTATCACAAGTGTGATTTTAGAATTGCACATTAATGAGATGGCATGGATGAATGGCTGCAGATTAACGTGTTAAGCAATTGTATGAGATCATCCCTTAGCTTAAGAACTAAGAAGAGTTTGTAGGTATTTGGCTCTTTATGCATTCTTTGGGTTACTTTTATCCTCACAAATTGAGATACTCAGAAAGTAAGTTAAAAGATATCGATGATGATGGCATGTATACAACCACTTATTGAAGTTTTCTTTTATCATTAACTTTTAAAAATTGAAAGAGCACTAGAGGTGTTCATAACTTTGCATATTCCTCATTTGATCGGTAAGGTCCATCTATTCATGTTCTCTCACACTCTCTCTCTCTCTCTCTATATATATATATATATCTTTTATAATAGAATCCCGTGTACAGGAGCTTGTGCTTCTGTTTTGAGTTTAACTGAATGGAGCTTAGCTTTGTTGATAAGAAATTTTTTTTTAAAAAAAAAAAACCATAGACCTTTTGAGAGTCTTACCATGATTAGATTTTAGCCTAATTTCACAACCACAAAGCCCAACAAAACATGCCATGAATTATGGATCTATCGGAAGCAAGAATGCAATTGAAAGTGTCTGACTTAACTTGACTTTTCTACTAGCCATCAATGCTGTCTGACTTCACCTGAGTGTTCTACAAGCAATCAATGAATCCTGCATAATATTCTTGAGATTCTCATTTGGTAGTAACGTATCTATTGTTGTGTTTTTTGACAAATTGTGAATTATAGTCTTGGTGAGTTCGTACTTGTTTGAGAATATTGTGTTAAAAGAACAGGTTCCATAGGTTTGCTTACCTTTCTCGTTTGACAGATAAAGCCTGTCAGAGATAGTATGACTGAGGCATTGCAATTATGGAAGAAGATTGCAGGCAAAGGAGAAGATGGTGTTTTGGATGATCAAAAATCTTCTTCTTGTGGTGAGCAGTTAAGCAACACTTAAATTTTTGTAATAAACCTTCAAATTTCTAATTGTTGTGTCTCGCTCATTTGCTTTGTGACCAATGTTCAGATGGTAACCTTCCAGAACGAGCAGAGTTATCCAGTGTGGTTCTAAATCCTAGTGGCCAGAAACCAGAGTCATTATCCAGGGGTTCTTCCCCAACAACAGATTCTGTTTCAAAAAGCAATCTGGAAGCATTCCTGACAAAGCAGTTGTAATATTGAAAAAGAAAGCACCTGCCTTGACAGACAAAGAGTTAAATCCAGAATTCTTCCAGAAACTTGAAACAAGGGGATCGGGTGATCTGCCTGTGGAAGTTGTTGTTCCTCGTAGATTTATCAGTTCCTCAAATTTGAACAGTGAGGAAGAACCAGAACCCAATGATTCTGAATCAAGGGGAAGGCCAAACCGCATGGGAAACAGCCAATCAGATGATCTCCATGGATCTTTCAATAATAATGTTCATAACATTGAGAGAGGAAATGCTGGGAAAGATTCAAGAACTAGAGCATTTGAGGATGATCGGCTTGATGTAAATCAGAGGGAATCATCTGGAAGTCGTGCAGGTTTCTCTAAATCTGATGGCCAATCTGAGGGATCCTTCATAAATAGTAAAGGAAATTGGTTGGCTATCCAGAGGCAGCTATTGCAACTGGAGAGACAACAATCCCATCTTGTGAATATGCTTCAGGTATGGATAAACTTTCACACTGAGGAATTTGCTTTCATGCATGCTTTTGTTTTACTTATAGGTGCTATGCTGTAGGAGTTCATGGGTGGCTCTCATGATAGCATGGTAACTTTGGAAAACAGAGTGAGGGGTCTTGAGAGAATAGTTGAAGATATGGCACGTGATCTATCAATATCATCGGGTCGGAAAGGTAGTAATTATCCCATGGGTTTTGATGGATCTTCTAATAGACCTTTAGGGAAGTATAATAGCTATGCTGACTACTCCAGTGCTAAGTACAATGCACGCAGTCCTTTTGGGGAAAGATTTGCCCAATCTGATGTTACTGGTGCAGGCATCAGAGGAAGGGGCCCACATTGGAGATCGGATATGCCGGATGCTTGGGATTTTCCAACTTATTGTGCCTCTAGAAATGGGCAGGTTAGCTCAAGGAGAGCTCCAGGTGGTGGTTCACTGGATGGTAGATCACCTAAATCAGAACCTGAAAGTGATCAGGTTGGAAGCAGGAGAGCCTGGGATAAGGGCACTGGACCTGTCAGGCTCGGTGAGGGGCCTTCTGCTAGAAGTGTCTGGCGAGCCTCTAAGGATGAAGCAACCTTGGAAGCTATTCGGGTAGCTGGGGAGGACAATGGATTATCGAGGACAGCAAGAGTGGCCATCCCTGTGTTGACAGCAGAAGCCATGGGAGATGTTAATGGTGGGCAAGAGCAAGATCCTATTTGGACATCTTGGAGTAATGCAATGGATGCCATTAAAGTGGGTGATATGGATACAGCTTATGCTGAAGTTGTATCTGCTGGGGATGATTTCCTGCTTGTGAAGCTTATGGACAGATCAGGTCCTGTGGTTGATCAACTTTCAGATGAGATAGCATTAGAGGTTTTGCATGCAATTGGGCAGTTTTTACTGGATCATAACTTGTTTGACACTTGTTTGTGTTGGATTCAGCAGGTATGGTTTTTCCTCACTGAGCACATGATACTGATATTCTTGGCTAAATAATTTCAGTTTTTTCCTGTCTTGTTGATGTTCTTGGCTTGTGAGACCATCATTTGTGTAGAATATGCTAATGCATAACCTCTTGGTAGTGAACTAGATGTTTTTTTTTCATGTGTGTGTGTGTGTGTGTGTGAGAGAGAGAGAGAGAGAGAGAGGTGCTGCTCCCAGAGCCGGAGTACATCTTTGAGTTGGGGGTCAAGGGCCTTGGTTGAAGTCACTTCTATCTGCACTGCCTTCTAGGCCCTGTTGAAGGGATGGGACACCTCCTTCTTCAGTAAATATAGAATGCCCGCACATCAAGAAATTATAAATGCATGTGGATCTAATGTGAAGTTATGGAGATAAACAGGAAAAACTGTGGTTAGGACAGTGTGACAGAATGATGGAGATGCTTAATAATCTGCGCAAAAACATGAGCAACCAAAACAAAAACTTCAGAAGGTTGCTTTGCTTTCTAAGCATTGCCAAAAAAGTGTAATTTTGTAGTCTTACATTTATGCATGCGCTTATTAATGAATCAGAGTTTTTTTAGAAATTTTTTTTTATTGCAATGCCATGTAGGCAATTTTTTTCGGTAGGCACATGCTGTGTATGTGGTTGGGGTGGATCCCCTGCTCCTGGGTCCTTGATTTTCTATTAATGCTGAAGAGAAATAAAATCTTAAATTGCTGTCTGTTTCTCGAATGTAAAATTGGTCTCTAGTTCTCACTGTTGGTGGTTTAGCTTTGAGCTGGCTCTCTCACCGTGTCTTAAACTTTTTGAGTGTTGTAATATATTTCATTTGATTTCCTGTTGTGCTTCAGTTGGTAGAAATAGTGCTGGAAAATGGACCTGATGTACTGGGCATTCCCGTGGAATTGAAGAAGGAGCTTCTATTGAATTTACATGAAGCTTCTACTGCAATAGATCCACCTGAAGACTGGGAAGGAGCAGCACCTGATCAACTCTTGATGCAATTGGCGTCAGCCTGGGGAATTGAATTACAACAGTTTGACAAGTAGTCACAGGATTGTCTGTTGGTGTTTTGAATGTTGTATAAACCTTTTGATGTAAATGAACAGGCAAGTTTTGAAATAAACTATGCAAGTTGGTGTTGTGCCTTAAAAATATGCATCAAGAGGAGCTGGACTTGAACGTTTTAGCTGGAAACAGATCAAAACCTGTCGGAGATCATGCGTGTTGTTTTTAAACTTTTCAGTCGCTGAGCTTTGCATTTCATTAACTCGAGTTATGGTCTCTCTCAGACAAAATGGAGTTGCATGATTATGGGTGGATCAAATTTCAGTGTAGCAACCCGAAAGGGTGAGAAGTGTAATATGGTAAAAAAGTGAAGATAATTAGATAGCTTCTTCATACATCAGCAGCCAAAAATTTAATGGACTCGCCAAAAAACAAAAAAAAAAAGAAAAAGAGAAATCTTTCACGTGCTTCATTCATTAAAACTCGTTATAATTGTGCATGGCTCTAAGCTATCACTGGAAATTTTACAGGAAAAGAATTGCAACATCCAAAGAATTGCAACAGCCAATCATCAGCTTCCTCAGATCTTGCAAATTCCCCCCCAGAACGGCACAATGCAATCCAAACTGGATGGTTCCCTACCCCTGGCCAAGGCTGCTCCTGGTTCATCAAACTTTGACGATTGTCTTGAACAGCAAAATCCTCCCAAGAATGGAAATGTAAACTTGGAATCAAAATAGAGATAACAAGAACAGAACCTCCATTCTCAAGGTCATAAGAAACCCCATAATGAGAATTTCAACAGTTGAGATCCAATTGCGCCAAGGGAAAGCACAATCTTACTTGGCAGAGTACCAATTTTGAGCACATTTCGCATCAACAGATAGGCCAACCTTGAGAATATTCTTTCCATCAAAGGGTTTGGACATGCACTCAACAACTATGGCCTTCGCTTCCTCAGATGACTCAGTTGGTCCTTCCAAGATTACTTCATCGTGAATCTGTCACAGAAAGTTAATTTCCAAAGAATTTGTCCAAAGCCACCAAGATAGTTCATAACTAATAAGCTCATATGTCAACTAATTCTTGGTTTAACGTTTAAGCAGAGGTCTCCAAACTCATGCAGGTGCAGTATCTATAATCTATAATTCTATATTAATAATCTATTTAACTGAAAAAGGGCAAAGTACAAAATTTCCAGATCAGTCTCCAAACTTTCACCATTGATAGTCCCCAAAGTTTGAAAATGCACACCCAAAAAAAATGCACACCCAAAGTAACGTATTTTACTGTGAAAATGATCTCTGCTTCTAAAAAATCCATTAATCCAAAATGGTTCGTTAGAATGTTTCATTATTTGTATGGAAGCTACAAAATGGTTTAACAAAGATTAGATTACTTAATTTAACCTTTCACAAACAAGTCAAGTAATCTTAACCAAAAAATTTTATAAAAATTAAGTAATTTCTGAGCTTTAAATATAAGAAACCTTTATCGTTGGACTCATGTAATAATACATATTGTAGAACAAAACAAAAACTCAACTTTGAACTAAAAAATTTGAACTCTAGATTCAACACTCTGCATTTAGTCCAACCTTATAGAATCAACAATATCAAGACATCCAAATAAAACTTTACCTTTGTCAACAAACTCAAAATATATATTGGAGGACTTTCATTTTATAAATTTACCCAAAAAAATGGTTTATGAAAAAAAAAAGAAAAGAATGCACAGTAAATAAAAATAAATTATAAATAACTTTTCTCTCTTTTGGGTACATTAGAATTTGGAAGGAAAAATAATATACTAACATCTTTCATTTGTTTGCACTTTTTCTCTCAAATCGACGGGTTACATATAGCATATGAAAAAATTAACAGGAATTGAGTCTCACTAGTTAAATTTGACAAATGGGCAGTAGAATATGCTGTTAAAATGGCAAATAATATCTTTTGAAGGATGATTCCAAGGTAGCAAGGATATCGATAAGACACAAAAAGGATTTCGGGAAACAACATTTCTATAAAATATAGGATGAAAAAATGTGGGAGAAATATGAAAATATTAGAAATATAAGGGCACATATTTTTTCATGTTCAAATTGTAAAAAAAAATCATAATAACCATAAACAATAATCCATTTCATTCTAAAAAATAGCAGTAAAATTAGACGTATTATAGTTGAAATTTTGGAATTTCCTAGAAATAATTATAATAATAATAATAAAAGAATAATTAAAAAATAAAAAATTAGAAAACTTTAGAACCAACTTGGTCTCTTACTCCCTTTAGTATTTGTGGAATAAACAAAAAAGGAAACAAGGGAAAAAAGAAAATAAAGAAATGATGAAAGCAGACATGAGGGAGAGAGCTATGACCCATTTTTCCAGCTGCTAGGACAGAGGAAATCGGTACTACCAGTTCATTAGAGAAACCCAGCCGCTGGAAATCCAATTGTCATCTCCAATTCCTACGTGAAGATGATTACTTGATGCTGTCAGCAGTGAGTGTCAAGATCCTCGAGAGAAGTGTGAGATAAAGACTAGAAGTTTAAGGCTTGTAGAGAGCTAGTGGCAGTTGTTTTTAGGGCTTTGATTTTATTTTTTTTTCTAGAAAAGAAAAGGCCGACGTGCATGTCTAAATTTTCTAAAATTGCAGAAGTAGGCCTGAAATGTTTTGCTCCCGATGCCACGTGATTGATTCGTATGCATTTCCATTTCAGATGCAGGCTGTTGGAGGTTTCTGTGCGTCTTAGGTGGATTCTATAGACAACAACAACTAAGCAACAAACTGATTGGTTCAAATCAAAGGAAGAGGTGCAGATAAGAGCAGAAGTAGCATTCTAGAAGCTATAAGTGCAGGGACCAGAACTATAACAGAAAAAGAACATGAAATTAACCTGTAGAAGCAGCTTCCATCCAAGCTCCTTCAAACGTGCATTTTTTGATATTGCTAACATGGCGCACATAGCAACATCGGCAGCACTACCCTGTAGCAGTCACCAAAATCAATTATTCAATTATTATTATTATTATTATTTTTTTTTTGGGCGGGGGAGGGACAGCACAGGAAATCCAAGTTCATGGAAAGAATAAGAAACCTGCACTGGTGTATTTATAGCAGCTCGCTCAATATGACCTTTTTGAGCATTACTTGCATGAGCCAAAGATGGGAAGACGCGAGCCCGTCCAAGCAATGTGTGAACACGTCCATTCTCTCTAGCTTCTTTCTTTCGAGCTTCCTGCCAATTACGCACTTCTTTTCTTTGTTTATACCAGAGATCAACAGTTTCCCTAGCTTCCTCTACTGAAACCTGAGTACAAAAAAGATAAATTGGAAACATGGCTATGTTCATCTTGATTCAAGTGAAATCAGTGGAAGCCTCTCCTTATTAATGCCATTGCATGATTACCTTCCAATCCCGGGCAAGCCCCACTGGTGTTTTTCCATACGCAATAGAAAAGTTAAGCATTTTAGCTTTTCTTCTTTCAGAACCGAAAGCATCCTGAACATAAGATTTTCATTCAGTAAGATTAAGCATTGAATTCCATAATCTGATTACTTCAAGATCATAAGATAGTTGCTAACATTTTTTTTAAGGCACTTAATCAAATAAAAGTACAGTATGAAAACACAGTTGACACAAGTCTTTACACTACATTTAATAATCAAATAGCCAACAGTAAAGGATCTCATTGTTCCAAACAAAAGTTCTTGCAATAACAATCATACACGGCAAAGCTTATATGGGCATAATAGATGGATAATATAGTTGAAACTAGACACCAAAACAAATAATTACAATCACCATAGGGAAAACATATACAAGAAAATTAAAATAAAGTTGGAATCACCATAATTATCCCAAACAGGAGGTGGGGGGAGAACTCAATGGAATAATACTTCATCATGTGGAAAAAGTAATGTTGTTCAAGTCTAATAACAGAAACCCCATAAAGATTATTCAAAATCATATCTTACCACAGATGAGCAAATAAATATGTAAAATAAATAAATAAATGTCACATTTCATCATAATGCAAGCCACATTTAAGTTAAACAGTGAAATAGAAAATAGAACAATGTTAATCATTTGAATATGAATCCAATTTGCAGAATCTTAGATGATATCTGAATTTTTATTCCACTTAGCAGTTGTTTCTGTTCTGTGGCGTGCATTTCTCCTTATTGAAAGGGATAAGGGAAGAAAAAGTAGTGTGTGCGCAATGAAAGAAGTTTTAAGTCAATGAGAAAAGCAAAAGCCAAAGAATTTCCTTTAAGAATCAGAACTGCATCATGATGTTGTAGTTGTAGAACTGGCTTTAATCCAGAAAGTTTGCTCATAAATATATTTTAATTTGAAAACAATTAAATTGCTGAAGCTTAAGGGCATCGAGTGATGATAAATTACATGTTCTATGACAGTGAGAGCCATGTTAAAATAAGAATAGTATGACTCTGGGTTTTTCCATATTAGACTACTTAATCCTCTGCTTTTATATATTATACTAAACTTTCCTTGGTTTTAGTTTTGTTGAACTATGACACCCTTCCATCAAATTCCATTAAATCATATAAAATTTTTATTTTACCTTAGTTCTATATTAAATTTTCTACTTTTACTAACTTCATCAAAATAATCAACCAAAGAATATTATGAACAAAATACCTTTTCAAAAATGACCCAAAACACTTCCACCAAAGTTACAAATAATAACAACAATAAAGTGAACAACCCATCTGCTGCACACATCCATTTTCTCTTCCATTTTGCCTTCAAGCTTCTCACCCCAGTGCCAAAGATTAAGAATGGTAATTCTCAACAAACTCAGTTTCCTTGGCGGCCATGAATCAGAATGAGCATTCATAGACAAACTAGCTGTCTCTGGTGAAAGGAAATTCTCAGTTGCAGGAGAAAGGGACTGCAGTGAAGATGCAGTGGCTAATTACACAGCCATTGAGCAGTAATGGGTCAAAACTGCGCAAGAATGGGATGGAGAGTTTAACGAATTGCAATTTATTTGATTGGGAATGGGCAAGGGATGATTTATATCTGCTTTACAAACTTGGATTTTGTTCCTTGATTAATGAACAGTAATAGGTGTTTGACACCCATTCAGTCGCATATGCAATCCATGGCTGCAACTTGAATAGACAAATCTTCTGATCTAATTAGACTGATTATCCTTGGCATTTCTCCATCCAATTTGATTTCATTGATCAATAGTGATTTGATCAATCTGAGTGAACGATCCATCAGAACTAACCCAACAAACATATCCCTGTTGAACCTAACAAGACTAAAAATACAAAAGCAGTATGTTTTCAAATTCTGCTCATGCCAGTTGAATCACAAACAAACAATTCAAGAATCAAGAATCCTTCACTTTCAACCCTAATTCTCGAGAGTGACTATCAAAATTCCACTCTAATTGCTTCTTAAACTCAGTCAAAACTCTCAAGTTCTCTTCTTCAGTCTCCATTTACTGGTTAGTCAATGAAAACAAGGGAATAGAGATGAAGGAGAGCATGACGGAGAAGTGCATGAGGAGAATAGAGAGGAAGAGGATGACAGTGATTCAAAAAGTTCTCGATGACAGCAGAGTCCAGGCAGCGAAGAGTTTTGAGATGGGCATGGAATTTGGCGTAGGTCTTTGATTGTTTTGCATTTTCACAGGATTAGAAATTTTGATTTCCTAGGAATTGTGAAATGCTGGTTATGATGAGCATTAGTATGAGAATGGCAGAGAAAGGAGAGGAAAGAAAGGATAAAAGGTAATTTTGGAATTATCTTTGGTATTTGACTCATATTTTAGTTTTGACTCAGAAAATTATAGCAAAATCTGACCGGGATGTTATAGTATAACATAATTAAAACTAAGAGATGCTTATTACATCAATAAGCACCAAAAGAATGAGATATAAATCTCTCACTATCAACACTGCATCCTCCTCTTCTGCTCTTTTACAAGCACATGCATAGGTGAGCTCACTCAGGAAAAGTTTTTCCATGTAGATGATGGTCACCTAGCCTTGGTGGCGAACCTAACCTATGGACGTATCAGAGACCCAAGCCAGCAATTGCCTAGACACATCTGATGGAGCATATTAGAATATGTAACTGCTTAAATGATTTTATTTTCATTATCCAAACTCAAGCCGTTGTTAGCACTTTAGATGTATTTAGGCAGATTAAAAAAAATGATTATGCAGCATACTTTGTGATGGAGGACAGGTTAGTAAACCAGCCTAAAATTGCTTGTGGTCGGTTCAATGAAGAAGTGAAATTAGGGTTAAGAGTTTTGAATTAAAGCTGACTAGTAGGAGGAAAGAAGATAATTGGGTATGGTTTGAAACTATGCAGTAGGTATTGTAGAAGCAGAAAACAAGTCTCAATAGAGAAAGAAGGAAAAAAAAAAAGGGAAAAGATAGGAGATTTAAGGATAATAAGCACCAAGCCTTCCAAATACGATACTCAAAATTCCATTATTAAAAATCCAAGCAAAATAGCCTATTACATAGATATTGTAGATTTCTAGTAATCCAGCAATCCTACTCCTACAAGGCCTAGAAATCCAAATTATGGAAAATCTAAATCAATATTAAATAGGATAGTAAATAAATTTCTATATACAGCAAATGATGATAAAAATTCCAAAATAATACTAAACCCTAATTTTCCCAATTAAAAAAATTAATAAGCAAAATATGAATTTCATCATTAAGAATTAAATCAAACTAATTTTCTTGTCCACATCACTCCAATAGTCAAGCTTTGTTTTCATCCTAACAATTCCGCACTCACTTGATGTAGAAAAATGAAGTACAAAGGCAAAAAATTTTTTAAAAAAAAAGTTAGATCCAATCTCTTTAAAACAGAAAATAGGCAAATAGAAATCATGATAACAACTCCGTAATCAGAATGCAATAAAATTCACCTTCAATAGAGGAACTGGGGGTTTATCTTCACCATGCCACTCAAGCAGCACTTCCCTTTTGTCAATAGCTTCACGAATATGTGGATACATGTTCATTGCTGTTCTTGAATGGAAATCTCCACCAGCTTTAAACGCTTCCAACATACTTTTACAGTCAGCAAGATGTGCTAGAATCCTAAGTTCCAGCTGTAATATGAATAAATATTTCAATCGACCCCCTTGAAATACAACTGTGTTTAGAGGATAGCTTTAACCACTAACCTGTCCATAATCAGCAACAATAAGGGAATTTCCAGGTGCAGCAATAAATGCCTGACGGATCTTATACCTGTCCTTCTCCAAAGCAGGTTGATTCTGAATTATGGAAAACACCATGTTAATACTTTTAATCCTTCATTGCATTAAAAATGAAACAACATTGAAGTCTCTCTTTTCATTTTGAAAAATCATAAATGTCAATTGATACTACAGAAGATTGAATCATCCCACTCCAACCGTGAGCTGACAATCATACAACATATGAGGAAATACAAAAGTCTAAAGAGGAAATAAAAACGCTTTTAGAGTTGAATAAGAAGAAGAAAAACAACAATGACAACTATAATCATAACTGAACAAAAAAACCTGCAAATTTGGCCTCCTAGCTGATAAGCGTCCTGTTTCCGTATTGATATTCAGAGAACAATGAATACGTCCACTCTTGCCTGATATGTTACCTCCCTGTGGTAAAAGAAAATAGACATCAGCATGGGATACCACTCAAATTTATTGGTGAAAAACTAAGGATGATCAGAATGTATATTTTGGGAACTGAGAAATATATGATATCTACCATCCTCTAATGGCAAACTTTTTTAAACATTTGAACACTGAGGCTATGTTTGGTATGATATAAAGAAAATTTAGTTTAATAATTTGATTGAGTTCGGATTTGATTACATCCTACCAAACGAATAGTAAGTGCATAAACTTTAACATTAAAGAATGCATTTTATTCTTCACAATCTGTTTCCTAATTTTATCCAGAAATGCTTTCACAGAATGCAATTTAGCTTGACAAAAGCACATATGCATACATGCATGAATATATGCATGCAATGAGTTTTTTCCAATGAACACATCAACTTTTCCTACAATGACTTTTCTAATGATCATTATGACAACCATATACTGAAAACCACGAGATAGTAATAGCACCTATTGAGCCAAAGTCAATACAATTCCGTCGCAATGGAACCTTAAATCATAGCTCTCAGTCTCTCAGCTATACCCTCAAGGCAGTGAGACAATCACAATAATATGAACACAATGTAAAAGAAAATGATAGATATGCATGCAATAGAAAATACTTTTCTTGACTACTGATATGTGATATAGAATATGAAAGGTGGTGTCAGACACGAATCTTAGAGAAAAAATCACCTGTAAGGGAAGGATGAAGTTCGATATCAAAGAGTCAATAGAACAAACTTCACATAAAGAAGCAAGAGCATGACAAGCCTCAATCCCTTCTTCCTGTGAAGGAAAAGCTTGTAGAGCTGCTCCATAGGCACGTGTATCTACATTCTTGAGGACAGATGACTTTTTTGTTTCTGAGTGTTCAGCTGTCTTCAACTTACAATCATCCACAATAGCATTATCCATAAAATCATATTCTGCAGAGACCTTCCCAGCTAAGATCTTCAAAGCATCTCCGCTGACTGAGGGCCAACCAGAGGCTGTGAACATCTCAGCAGGAAAATCACCAATTCTATGCAATTTAATATTGCGATATTTTCTGGGAGTCTTCTTGCCTTCTTCAATGACTTTATCAACATTAGGAACTTTGAATGTTTTCTCATTTTCAAGAATTTCTGTGGGGTCCTTTCTACAACAGAAAAAATTAAATGAAATGAGGAATTCCTTCACCCCATCAATTATGACAAACGATCTATGCACATTGTCACTATTTCAACAGTATGAAGGACTATTTCCATGTAATGAATGAAGTGCATGTCCAGAAAATTCCATGTATCTGGTGTGTCTGTAGGTGCGCGCATGTCCTGAAAATTCCATATATCTCTGTGTGTATGTGTATGTGTTTCAAAAGGAGATCAAAGACTTACTTCCTGCATCCTTCAAGTTTTTATTTGTAGACTGTAGAATATATAAAAAGACTTTGATCTTTAAAACACACACTTTGACATTATCAGCTGAAAGATGACCTATAAAAAAAATGTATCAACACAATAATAGCTTTACCTGTTCATAATCCCACCAAAAAATAACTGGCGCAATTGTGAATCACTTCCCACATTCATATACTTGGCATCAGGGCAATACTTGCATGCCCAATTGCGAAATCTATTAGCAGCAACCTCCTGCTCTGCTTTTGCAACCTTCTCAATCCCAGCAAGATATGCCCGATTAATGAGTATCCCCTCAGTTTCCATTCTAACTAGAAGTTCACCAAATGGTTGCAAGTATTCCTTGTAGAAGTCAAACATGTTTCCAGCTACTTTTCCATCATAATTCCATGGCATATCACATAGTTTTTGTTTCAAGCTCTCATAAAGATGCCAGGTGCTTATTGCATCTAAAGCAGAATAACATATCCATGGTTCTCGCTCTTGTCTTTGTAGCTCTTCAACAGAAGCAATAGTGATGATTTTGCCTTCAGATCCATCTTTTTT
>CATIWR010058885.1:0-43318 GCA_949677035.1 Omphalea diandra | reverse complement strand
AGTTTTCAAGTCGAGCTCGAGCCTGACAAAGTTCGGCTCAGTTGAGCTCGATTACACCCCTAGTGAGAGCAGACTTGAGTTCATCAGGTATCCCAACAAGATGACCTTTGCCTCTAAAAGCTTCAATTAGAAGGTGATAACCAGCGCCAGGGACAAAAGAAGTGGGTGTTGGATCATCTTTGAAGGGACCTGTTATTTCTTCAGGATTCCTCCGATCACCACCATATACACCTCCATTATTAAAAACGATCACAACCACAGGCAACTAATATCGAACCAATGTCTACAAAAATTCAAAACTATTAGAACACATCCCATGATTTTGTTTAAAAGAATAGCAAAGGGTGTTAAAAAAAAGTAAAATCTAAATGATAAAGTTCCTTACAGAATCACATAAAATCTCAATGATAAAGTTCATCATAGAAGAATCACAGAGAAGTTAAATTTGATAATAAAAAAAAAAAGTACCATAAACTGCAGATAATTATTTACAGGACCTATTCACAGATAAGACAAGGAAACAGCAAATGATAACCCCTTCTTTTATTCCGGACTTCTTCATAGATAGCTCTAATAAACTTCGTGCCAAAAGAAATGAGAGGGAGAGAGAGAGAGAGAGAAGGAAAGATTTCTGCTGATCAATTAATTAATCAATTTAGCCCCAATCGAAGGTTTTCATGTCCAGATGTTTCTGCTATAATGCAAGTCATAGTGATCCAAAGCATCCAAACAACAAAGGATTCATTCTCCTTTAAGAAGACTGTCAAGGAATCGCTAATTTATCGAAGTTTAGTCTTTGCCATGCAGCAATTAGAAAATGGATCAGGCCTCTGAGTAATGATGATCAAATATTATTGCAGTTCTAAATAGTTCAATTCTCATATATAGCTGAACAATTTTATATCATAGGTTATCATCATCAAAAATAAAATGTTGAAAGGACTTGGAAATGAGAAATCAAATGAAACAAACTTGCTTATCAAAACAATCTTGCCTCAACCTCTAATCAGAAGCTCATGCTTTTTAAAAAATAGCTGAAATTTTAAGACCACATTTGATGTCACAATAGTGCAGTGAACGTACCGCATGTTATGTATTACAGGCAAAATCAGGTGGTGATAAGTACTAGATGAACAGAAGAACATTATCATAATCAAATTATCAAGTCAGATGCTAACAAGGCTAAAACAGTATGCTCAGCACATGTTATTATCAACCCAAAATGAACTAATTAAGCACAGCTTTGCATGCACTAAGAACCCAAAACTATTCATTTCAGTGTAACATTCATTTGGAACATTCCAGAAAAACCTAAAATAAAAGAAAATAGTATGCACAATATTTTTAAAAAATAAAATAGGAGAACATCAATTAAGAATGGTGGAGCAATGATAAGGATAATGTATAACTTTCAATACCTCAACTTCCATGGCACTGAACCCAAATCCAGAATCACCTTGAACTGCAACTACAAGCCAATCAGGCTCAGCAACTGCAGCAGCAATACAATAACCCAATCCAAAGCCCATAGTCCCCCAAGTCCCAGGATCCAACCTAGTCCTAGGCTCAATCTGAACTAACACAGCTCTCCCAACATCCATAGTATTAGCACCCTCCGAAACCACCACCGGGCCAGGGCTCTCCCACCATCCGGATTTCACTGCAACAGTCTTACTGATAGATCGATGTTTCCGACTCCATAAAAGAAAACATTGCACTCGTTTGCCTAACCTAATAATAAAATATTGTTTATGCAAAGTGTTCAAAATCTTTATTACAATTAAAATTAATAATACCCACTCACACTTCCACCTCCATCTTTTCCAACATCGTTTTCATACGACAACAAATATAGTATTAACAAAACCAAAAGAAACATACAATTAGCACACCGAACTGAACAAAAAGATTTTTCTGCTTGAGAGCCAACCAATCTTTGAATATTTTTACTCTTGGATTTTAGCATTCCTTGAACGAAACAATGGTTGATAAAAACACTCAAATTTCTTTTCAATTCGTTGTCAAAGACATGAAAGACCCACTAATTAGTCAAGTGGATAATAATAAGTCTTTTAATTCCTCATTTTATCTTTCATTTAAACAACTACCCTGAAAGAAAAAAAGTAATTTCAAAATTAAGAAGTTCAAAATGATATCATCTTATACTGATTTGTTTTTGTATTATTTTCTCTCGATATAAAAAGTTGGGCCCAAAAATGAATAGATTAAATGAATTTGAGTCTATTATTACTAAAAATTAGAATTAAGATAATTAAGTTCAAATAATTATATATTGTATATTTTTATATGTATTTTCAATATGAGATTTTGACTCTTAAAACTCTTTTTCTCGAGTAGGAAAGTTTTGAATTTTCAATTGATTGCTTAAAATTAAATTCCATCAAACTGGGTCGAATGAGATAAAAGGATAAAGGTAACAAAAATTGAAAAATATTAAAAATTTAATTGAAAGAGCAGAGACGCTTTAATATTATATTAGATAGAAGTTAAACTTACATATGAATGAATTTGAGTTAATTATTGCTAAAAAATTAAAAATAATTAATTAATAATTAAATTTAAACTATTATATACATATTTCAAATACGAGATTTTGACTCTTATAGCATAAACAAATCAATATTGATACTCTATCACATTAATACTGTTATATTCTCACTCCTTAATTTACTTTTCTGGTGATAAAATGCAAATGAAAACTTTGTTTATGATTAGTTGATTCAAACTCTTTTTATTTTTTTTTGTGTTTTTTCTCCTTTTTTTATTTTTCTTTTGAGCTTATATGTTTAATTGTATAAGATGAAAATAGAAGTGATAATTGATGTAGTATATTAATGGTGATTTTGCTAGTGGTGATGTGAAATGAGAAAATATTTCAAAATAAATAGTGTAGTGGTGGTGGTGAGGAGAATGTCCTTTTTTTTTAAAAAGAAAAAGGCAAATGAGAAGGAGATTAAGAATTATTTTGAGTGTAAGAGACATTGATGGAAGTAAAGTGCATAAAAAGATGGGGAGACAGGATATAAAAAAAATATATTTTAAGATTATAAAAGAAATTTGATAGATTTTGTTTGACTCATATTAAATGACTGGCAAAAAAAGATGAAACAAAATATTAGAATGATTGTTGTTTAATAAATTGAATGTGAAAGTGATTTTAATCATTTTAAATATAAAAAAATGAAATAATAAATATGTAAGAAAATAATTACAAATTTTCATCCAAGTTAAAAAACAAATAAATTTATAAGAATTATAAAAATAAATATAGATTTATGTTTATTCTTTTAAAAATGGATTTGTATCTACAGAAATAAAAAATATATGAAATAATAATAAAAAAATTATAAGATTATCGTAATATTTTAGTTGATTGTTAATCCAAAAAGATTTATTTAAAAAAAAAAAACTTGGAGAAGAAGAAAGAAAAAAAAGGTGGGCCGGGTGATCCCTTTCACCCGGATCCGACCAAACCCGTCCTACCAATTGTCTTCATCAATTTTGCGACCTAGTAAATAGCAGAGACCTGTGGTGCCGTGTGGGTTTTTAGCTGCAGCATTAAGAGCCAACCTACCAGCACGGTTTGCACGCCCACCATTGTTCCCCTGTCTTATCACCTCTTCCATATCCATCACCGCCACGATTTGAAAATCCATTCCTATTTCCAACTCTTTACCTAAAGACGATAGCCAGCTTATCTTTCTATAGGTACGTTTTGGTGGCCCTTTCGCCTGGTTGAATCACACCACCACCATTTCCTATCTGTTTAGGTTTTCCAGATGGGTTAGTAGTTATTTGCTTTAACCTTGGTAAGGTGCGGTATTTTCTTTTGGAGTTGTGTTAATCAAAATCCAAGTAAAGCTTTTCCTTTTCTCATTCTCTACTATTTGTATTCTATATATCTGTTATGATACGTTTTCTGTTCTCTTCTCACTCAATTGGGTCAATTTTTAATGGGCAGACTTTTTTTTTTTTTTTAAATTCCATTATTGGTACTACTAGTTCATGCTAAAGAACAATGCTTTTTCTTTTTTGGATTCACATTAGATGCTGCTTAGGTTCATTTATTTTGAATTCTATGACATATTTGCATATGGTAGTTTTCTTTTCTGCTGTTAATTTACTGCTCTTTATGTTTTAGTAGTTGAAGCAGATTGATAGAAAGATGATAAAGAGGCGATTTTATAGGGAAGAACATGGGGATAGGGATGAACCATCTTCAGATTCATCTTCAGCATCGGCTTCTGATGGTGCTGATGACTCTGACGTTGATGCAGATGATACAGAGGAATCGGAGGATCATGCTGCAGCTGCAGAGGTGAAAGAAAATGAAGAGCCAGGCTTGACATCATATGGTTTGTTCCACATTGTATCCTTCTTTCAATATTGCTTTGTGGGTCTTGATTTTTTTGCTGCTTCAAGTGATCATAAGTGCTATATGGTTGTATTTACGGGTGAAGGAAAGGGGGTTACTTGGAAACTTTTTCTCTGACTGTAGATTGTTATTTATTCAAAGAAAAAGATCAAAGATCTTATTCTGTTGTTCAGCATGTCTTGTCAGTATCATATGGCATACATAGGTCTTAGCCAGCAAACCATATTTCATCCTGAAGTATTAAGATCTTTACTAATTTTTATTGCTACTTATTGCTGTTATTAGTTTTTTTTTTTTTAATCTCCCTTTTTTGACAAAATATGAAATGGTACTAGTTTGCAAGCTAATTTGACCTTTAGGAGTATTTCTGATTGGTGTGCATCTTTTCTGCTACATTTTGTTGATATAATTCAGGATATGAAAGTGAGAATAGCTCAGCAGAGGAAGTTGATTTTGACTTATCAGGTAGGATTTTCTTTTCTATAAATGGTTTTCAGATTTAGCAACTTTTATCCAGGAGTGCATGCACATTTTGGATGATAATAATGCTACTAATTTTTTTTTTTTCCATAATCTAATAACTCTTTTGTGGAATTTTGTTGGGACTAAGTATAGGAGGATTTCATGCATTATTATCTGACTCCTCATGTATCATTTGAATGTTTCCATTGAAACATTGATCAGAACTGGCTCACAGTGTTATGGGTGGATATTGGCTGCTATATTTGATTTATTGACCTTCTTTTAACGAATTTCTCATAATTTTAAAATTCAAAAACTAGTGTAGGTCATACTGCAACTCATGGTGTGCTCTGAAATGTAAATATATAAGCATTTAACTAGGTATAAATTTTTTTTTAACTCAAGTTTGGTTCGCTGATTTTCTATCTTCAATTATCCAGCCAATTTTGCAACTTAGGGATTGAGTGACATGATTTCTAATCTGAAGTTAATGGAAGCTAAATGATGATTCATAAGGATTTATTGTGTGCTATCTCATACATCTTCCAATATTTTTCTCATTTCTCTCCATAGTGGGAACCTGATATTGATCATCACTAATGCATTGTTTTGGTCATACCATTCTGATATCACAAGGTTCCATGAATGCAATCTTGCAATTGTTACTGTGCTTTGGCATGTCATTTTTATGTAAGGTAATTTCAATATTTGATGTTGTCAGTAATTGGTGGAATAAAAAAAAGACTTTTGAGTTTGTAACTTTTAACTTTGAGGGATAGCTATTTTGTGCCAAAATGCTGAAAGTAGGACTGTCTCCAAATTCTTCTTTCCAGAACCCACCTGACTGAAATTATAATGGTTCAAAGTTCTTTTCTATGGGAAGGAACAAGGGGCCTTTTGTTTTTAAAGGACTAACTAATGTAGAAGACATCTCCTTGGCTCACGAGGTGGCTTCAACTGATAGGGCACTTAACCAATCATGATATGTGTTGTCTTAGATAGAAAATGCATGATGTCTGAAATTATGTGTTTTCTTTCATATATTCGTAAGCACATAATTTTTTAAGTTTTTTTTTCTGCTACACCTATTTTAAGAGTCCTGAGATGTTTTGTGGAAGTATAGGCGAACTTTTCCTGTTTATAGGTGAACTTTCAAAATCCAGTAATTAACTTAATTAAATGCATGTGTTTGATCCATTCTGCTGAAATGGATGTTCTCTTTTGGCACTGTCTGCTGTCTTGATGTTCTGATAGAAGGTCACATGAATGAAGATGATGGAACTGGAAAACATGGTGCTGATATACTCAAGAAAGAGTTCAATGGTGTGCCTCAAAAGGAATTTGCACAAGCTAATATGCCAGATTTTGTGTTGAAATTCAAATCGGTTTATAGGTGCCGGATTTGCCCTCGAGTTGTTTGTTTGTCTGAGGAGATTCTAAGAACTCACCTCAATTCTAAGGTAAGATATGCTTTGGTTCTATTTCCTTGTAGAATTAAATTTAGTTGTCCATTTCAAGTATCTTTTAGAGGACCTTATATTTATACTCTTCCATTCTATACTAGCAAGTTTCCTTCGGTTACTGGATAGATAAATTATCTCACCTCTGGCACTGTTAATTATTGTTCTCAACTCATCAACTTACTCATTATTTGTTCGTTAAACATTAGTTCAATCAAACCTAACTATGTTGAGATATGACCTGCAGTAATTGCATTTATTTGTGGGATGAGCATTGGTTGGATAAAATCTCACCTAGTTAAGTAGGTGGAAGAGATTAGGATATTCTTATGGTTGCTGCAACCTCATGAAGTCCTGAATGAGCAAAGAACTTGGTTCTGGGGTTTGTGTTAATATCTATATGTTTCTCCTTCCCTCACTCTTTCTCTCTGTCAATTCGTAATTTTGTGGCCTTAAGTTCCCTTTTGTTTGGTAGGCGACAAGACAATTATCTCACCTGAATTCAGTTAGTCTTCTCAGAAACCAAATGAATTGATTTAGGCTTTCCTATTAGAGGCAAATCGAGGACTTTGTAGGATTTTCATCAGCCGCCCGTCATATGAACTTGACAGCAAGATAATGGGCTCTTTCCATGATTTGTGCTATTGCTTTCAATAAATTAGGATGAAGATGTGTCTGAAGCTAGTATATGCTTTCCACCTTCCAGTGATTGTTTGTCTAATGGAAATCTGTTAATTGTTACAGAGACATGCTCGGTCTGAGAAGTTGCTGAAAGAAAATAGGCTGAAGGCCATGCTCAACAGTGATGGGGAAATTGAGAACCAGGAAACCCCTGCTGAGATGCACGCTCGAATTATGGCACTTGGGCAGGTTGGTTCATCATAATGGAGATTACCTAGTTGATTGATGGATTGGAAGTTGATGATAATGTAGGTTAACTAATTTAATTTTTTGTGCAGAAATCAAACAAGCAAAATAAAGGGCGTCAACGGCAAAAGAAGAGATCAAGAAAGAAGGTACGGGCAACCATTTCTAGACAGTCAAGTGTGTTTTGAGGTTTTAATATTTTATGAGGCTTAATATCAACTGCAGAAGGGGCAAGATGTTTCAAATACAGAGAAAACTAAGGGATCGATGAAAACACCAGCCAAGAAACGGCATAAACGTGAGAGTTAAGGACTGCAAATTTTCCTCTTTACTATATGGTGATTGAAAAGGTGGTGGAAAGAAAGAGGGGAAGGAAAATCTGGAAAGAAGTAATTGCTCTGTAGGGTATGGAACTATAGTTTCTCCCAGGTTACTAAAATGGGGGGCGTCATGGATGGTTCTGGAGTCCTAGCATAACAAATTCAAGACGGTCTTTTGGGTCCTCTTAGTGCTTTGTCAAACTTTTACAATTTTACATACAAATTTTGTTAAAGGGAAGACTATTTATGGATTTTTTTCTTTTAAATTACAGTTGTTCTATTCAGCATGAATTTGTGAACAGATTAATTTATGATAGTTTTTTGGGTTCATGTGGAACCTATTATCTAACGGCTTCCATCATTGTGTCTATATGACTTTCTGAAGAGCAGCATTTTCCTTCTCATTAGAGGATTGCGCCCCCTCATTGGCTGCCGCGTCCCTTTAAGTGGTGATTGCTCGATTTTTAAGTTGTAATATATATATATATATATATGTTGAGAGAATTTTTTGTTTTTTTTTTTTGAGAAAGAGAGTTCTGAAACTAGGCAGAACCCAAATCTAAATATGTACTAAGTTCGAGTTCAGCTTGAGCTTGAAATGGATTTAAAACAAAATAAATCACTTTGGTGCTTGACATGACTAACTCAATAACAGAGCTAATATTGGTTCAAAATATTTTCATATCTTTTCGCCTAATATTTTCATCTCTCTCTTCCTCATGGCGGTGATACTTTGGCTGATAATCCAAAAGAAACCCCCCCCCCCCCCCAAAAAAAAAAACAAAATGTAGAATATCATACAGCTGTGAAAATTCCATGATAGAGCAAAATCTTAAGAAACTAGGTTACGCATTCTAATTAAATAGTTTCAACTTGCACCTGAAGTGAGAAATTAAGATAACACAATGATGAAACTGAAATTTATCTTTTCATATGATCACAAACTTAAGCAATCCAATTAGAATACAGGTGTCAATATAGTGATACAGTAATTTAAAAACAAAAAAATAAAATTGAAAACAAATACCCTGTTAACCTAGGAGTAGCATATCCACCATCACTTCCCCAAAACATCTTGTAAAGTTGCAAAAGTAGTTCCCTAGACGCCATTCATCAAAATATCTGGCAAGTGGCAACAGCATTGCCTAGAGTGATTATCATGATAAAAACTAAAATGGAAACTTGGAAGCCATTACTTGGCACTTGCCTCCTTGGTAATGACAGTAAGACTTAGGTCTCCTCTTTGTCCGAAAAATGTTCAGGAGAAGGAGGCAACTGTTCTTCATTTCCATCAGTTTCGGCAGGTTGATCATGTGGAGGTTCCTCAGCACTTTCAGTGTTCTCGGGATAGAAATTGATGGGGAACTTTGTGACCCTTGGTTTATCAGTCAAAATGTTTCTTTGGACCTTATCAATTAACACTTTTGGCGGAGGTTCCTCTCTCAGCTGCTCATCTTCATAATCATTGTTCACGTAGTAGCCAACCCTAACAAATTCTTGACCCAGATAAGAGCAGGTCAACAAAAGCACTGTTACACCAATGATATCTTCGTCACGAATCTTTGAGGGATCAGGTGGGTCTGCCTAGAAGGCATCGAACCAAAAGGATCCATTAGAATTTTTTTATAACAGACAACATAAACAGGAGTCCAACAAAAAGAGTCAAACAAAGATTTTTCAAAACTTGCCTGCAAAACAAATCGATAGTTTCCAACATTAACAGGCCCAACAAGCACACTCTCCAAAAGTTGATCATACGTCTCATCTTCAGCAGATCCCACATATATTAGCTTCCATTCCAAATCTGCAATGAGATGAAAAAACAAATATAGTTAATATCTGAAACATAACTGCTGAACATACAAAATGATCAAATGTTCACCAGAGAGAGAGAGAGAGAAGCAGCTTGCACAATTTAGTTAGTCTGTACATCTTACAGGAGTTGCATGATAAATAGAAAATAACACCTATATGAGAAGTTAGGGTTTAGAAAACATATAAAACTATTTACCCTGAGACCATAAAACATTAAATGAGATTTTGGCCTGCAAACTATACAATTCCTTCAATCCACACACCTTATCAGTTTCAAAAACTCTTTATCTATCTTTTCTTAAGACTTTCATTGATCTTTTGCATATTGAAGTTTTGTTCACATAGGAATATTAATAATGCGTATAAACAAATGATCCAATTCAACACCTAGTGAAATCTAGCCCAAGTATTGCATGGGCAAAGTACACAGTTCAAATCTTTATTTTATTATGCTTGCTGCAGTTCAACTATGCCCATGGTGGATTTGATTTGGCGTCAAAACTTTAATATAGCTAGTCCTACACAGGAAAAATGCTTTTCAAAAGGTTGACGGCAGTATAAGATTCATTGCATCTATCTGATTAAATCCTAATTCCTAAAGGCATGAAATAGTTTCAGATTGATGCTCAGCCGAGCTCCAACAGGAGTGCTACTCTAACAATCAAAGCAAACACCTACTTTATGAGATAAATATGATTATAATTCCCCTGGACTAAGAACAAAAGACTGAGATTAGAACAACTACTACCAATAAAAAACATTCATTCATGTAACCGTTTTCCAAGAATATGACCATCACTCCATAACACTGAGGCTCTTCAGCAACAGATTAAACTTCCTTGAATGGATCAATAAAAGAACAGCTCCTAATTAAGGAACAGAACCATGTTGAGGAAATAAAGACATTCCAACTGTAACCATCAGTCAAACAGGTGATTCTTCACAGATGAAAAATGTTTACTAACAACATTTATACATGCCCAGAAAAGATAAACATCTATCAAAACCAAAAATATAATGGCAGGTGATGTTCAAGAAAATAAAATAAAATAAAATAAAGAGGCAACAAAAGACCTAAAATCGAAAGAGTTCTTTTACCTATTGTATCATTCCAAGAGTCAATTTAATTATCCAGAACAATAATGCATCTTAGTATTTTAAAAATCTTAAAAATCTCGAAGTATATAAATACAAATTATAATTATATCTTACCAGCTATGGTTTTAGTTTCTAGCCTTCTTCATACAAGTTACTTCTTTGCGTCCTTATTCTATCATCTATAGTTTTGCCAAAGGCGTATAGAACACAAAAGAAACCGCATCCCATCACGTTGTAAAAGAAATATTCAGAATTGCAAACCAACTTAAAAACTCATATTGATACACTTTGCACTTTAACCTTTTAAGTAAATCATCTCCAGCTTCATAGATTTCCGATAATTAAAATCAGCAAGAAATGCGCATTAAAGTTAAGATTACAATTAAAGTTAACGATCGACTTGAACCTTTGTACTAGTTAGCTCAAACAGATCTCAGGTTTAGCTCATCATACTATAAAACTAACATTATCAATGCTATTTTTTTGGTATTTCATTTAAAGTGCCAATTTTTCTCACCTATCGAACAGACCCAAAACCACAAAACCTAAATCCCCCGAAAATAAAGCAAACGGAACAAAACCCAGAAATCAAAAACAGTGGCAATATTGGGGGGGAGGGGAGTACCATCTTTGAGAGGAGTCAAGCACTCGTAGGAGATCTCGAACTGAAATGGCGACAAAAAGGGCGCCGGATTATCCAAAACGGTGACGTTTGTGATGTTGACAGCACTCATAGCGCGACAAAAAAAAAATCTAAGTATTTGTAACACTAGATTCCTGAAAATTCATCTAAAACCGAAGAATTGAGTCTTTGTTTTAATTTGATCTTACGGGAATTAAAGAAAATAAGTCCAAATCAGGGATTTGGAGAGAAGAGTGAGGAAAAGGGCTTAAAGAATAGAAATGGGTCAAGAAAGATGGAATTAATGCAAAAGGAGAAGGACCAAGGAGGAGGAGACGTTTAAAGAAGAGATGGGAATCGTAAATGGCGGGAGAGTGGTTTTTTGGGTATGAATAGAGGGGGAGCGGGAATGGAATTTCAGACGGACTATTTAGGGCTGAGGTGGAATGTCAATTTTTTTGAGAGAAAAGAACAGGCAAGTGGATTGGGTTCAAATGTTGCAGCAGAAAACAAATGGAAGAAATGTTTTTGGCTATGTTGGATGAAGAATTCTACTTGCGTCTTTGAGATTGGATTTCAAGTTGGTCCTTTGGTTTTATTACAATTAAAGCCCTATTGTTTTTTGATTCTTTGATGAATTGAAGATCAATTAGAAATGAAAAATATTCTTTGCTTGGATAATGATTTCTGATTTAAGA
Organism: Omphalea diandra; assembly: GCA_949677035.1. Taxonomy (NCBI): domain Eukaryota; kingdom Viridiplantae; phylum Streptophyta; class Magnoliopsida; order Malpighiales; family Euphorbiaceae; genus Omphalea; species Omphalea diandra. The sequence continues at coordinate 31,580 of CATIWR010058885.1, read as the reverse complement.
ATAACCAAATAGATCTCATAAGGAATTTTCTTTAAAATTAATTTAACATAAAGGCTTATTATTTTCAATTTTTCATTATTGATTGAAATTTAATTTATTATGTTTGTTATTTTCAATTTTCATTATTGATTGAAATTTAATTTATCATGCTCAAAAACTTTTAAAGGAAAGCATTTTTGCATTTCAAAAACGTTTTCTTTTAAGAAACTCATCAAAACGCTTTTGAAATATTTCAAACATATTTTTATAATTTAGAAAAATTAAGAAATTTGTTTCTTCTTTAGAAACATGTTTTTTTTATTATTAATTTTAGTTATGAAATTTATAAACAATTAATATTTAATTTATTATTATCATCTCATTTATTTATTTTATAGTTAATATTGATTTAAATATTTGTTTGATTTCAAAATTAGTTTCTTCAAATTTATTATATATAAGAAAAAGTATTTATAAACATGTCCTTATATTTTTTACATTTAAATATTTATCTCACGTTTCATTTCTTGTATTTTTAAAAAAGATCATTTTCTCGAGTTTGTTTCTACGTTTCCTATTTTCTCATTTTCGTATTACTTAGGATTTAATTTTAAAATGAATGTTTTAGAGTAATTTATGGGTATTCTTTTTAAAGAGAATATTTGATTTTAAAAAATTATATTCTTGATAAAGTCAAAATATAATATAATTTTTTAATCTATTTTATTAAAGATTAAAGAAAAAGGCTCATTTGATTCTTTTATAGGACGCCATTTTATTGCCCGGTTCAATCCAAAGAATGGGTCTAAGGGTTAAATACAGATTAGAACTAAAATTAGAGATTTAAAAATTATGGGGTCAGATTTTGAAGTTTTGAACTCCGAGGGATTTGTTGACGATACTTAAAAAGAGAGGAGTGAATCATAAATAGCTTAGCGGGTTTTACTTCCAATAAAAGAATTAAAAAAAAAAAGATTGGGCCCGAGATATCGGGCCTCAGCTGCCTTTGATTTCGTTGAATATCTGATTTCCCATCTAAGCTTCCAAGCATAAGAAGCCTAGCAAATGAATAATTCGTATATCCTACTGAACGTAGGTCCATGTTGCTTCATGAAACTAACTTCAATAACAATATACATGCATTTCAATATATGTAAAGTTTAATAATAATATATATATAAAATATATATGTATTTCAATATATATGAAGTTTAATACTAATATATATACAAAATCAATATATGCAATTAAAGAGCGAAGATACATGCAGTTCAATACTAATTTATACTGGTCAAAGTTCATGAAACAATATAAACACATGCTTATAATATAATTTGTGGCAAACGAAGGTGAATAGGATGCTTCCAGTGAGAATTTAGCGCAACAGATGAGCGAAGGTGCGAAATTTAATATGAGCAAAGAAACTATTGATGATGAAACGTTATCTCGTGTTTTGCATGACTGCCTTCGGGATAAAGATGCAATGGAGGAGTTGGCAGATAAAGAACAGATGCAAGTGGTAGATACGGTTGCGTGGCCTACAAGCATTAGTCTATGCATGCAAATGTGAATGTTGACGCAGTGTTGTTTAGGACGTTACATGTGAAGGGGAAAATAGTTGGAAGAAAATGAAGCACAAGCAAAATTAGAGTAGCAATTTCCGATATGATTTGAAAACTTCATTTGAATCTATATAAAAAAAATCAACCCGATTTAATCCAAAAGAAAATCCGAAATGATTCGATTTAAACATTTTCAAATCAAATTCAATTTGAATCTAATCTAGAGATCAATCTAAATTGATTCGACTCACAGTCAACTAAATGATCTAATTTAATTTATTAAAATATTTAAAATTAAAATTTTTAATTTTAATTTTATATAAACTTAATTCAATTATTCATTTTTATTATGTATAGTTATTTATTTTTTAAAAAATTATTTTTAATTTATTAAGCATTTAAATGAAAATAAAAAAAATTTAATTAAGTTTCGTTTATGTAAAATTTTTTATTAATAAATTATAAAAAAATATTGTATAAATAATAAAAAATCTAAATAGATATATTTTTTTTAAAAAAAAAAGTGAATAATAAATGATCTCATTCAATCTAAAATATTATTTTGAAGGCTAATCATGAAATCCGACCTAAACCCAACTCAAAAACAGCAGGACTCCAAAAATACCTCAATTCAAAATGACGCAACCCACCCACTTGCTGTTTCTAAGCGAAATCTATAGATTCTCGCAAAAAAATTTATTGAAAGAATATGTGATGAAGATAGTCTTGAAACATTGGAGAAAAAGAGAATAACATTTTTAGGGGAATCCAACAAATAGATTGGTGATAGCTAATTTCTTGAAAGCATAAGGTGAATATTGTTCTAAGTTCTTCTGTTATTGGTGTCAAGAATATGGCAGATCAGGAAGAGAATGGAAAAGAGGATAGCAGAAGAGATGCTATAGGCTCTGATTGCAGTCACTATGGCAGAGCTACCGCAATGATGAAGACTAATCATTTATTGCTAGTCCCTCATCAATAGGTAATATGATATTTTCTCTAATTTCTTTCTTTCCCAATTAATTGTGTTTCTCGGATTAAACGATACTGCTCCATTTCGCAAGCAAAACCAGGGGCATACCATTCCTTTCCAAATTAAAATAGAGCAAGGGCTTAGTTTTGTACCATTACAATTCTACGCAAGGCTTACATCAATGAATGTGAAACTAGATCGACCTTTTTTACACAACCGGCAAAGTCCAATCAATTTGCAGCATTGACATCCATCTTCCATGTTCGAGATTTGAACATTTCTGCAATATCTTCAGCAGTGCTCCAATCCTCTGGATTTCTATCAGTGACAGAGCAAATAAATCTCAGAAATCTGATTGAGATACCACGGGATGGATGAACGAGATCTACAAGCAGCCTGGTGAACTGGTGAAACTGTAAAATCTGCACCACATATTTGCCAAACAAGTTCAGGAGTAAACCACAGATCCAGCACCTCAGCAGTTTGGCAGTAGGGCGGTAAACAGGAAGAAAGCTTTTGAACGCACTAAAACCAAACTACTAGTGTTTGTACCATCGCAGTCATAAAATTGCACTGTTGGGCTCAAGTGCTAGATACACTTGACATGCTATTATTATCAAGTTGAAGGCTCATAGTATTGATATTTCCAGAATTGGTTGCCAAAGGGATGTTCTCTCAATACTGCGGAACTATCAGTCCACTAACAAAAGCAACTGCTCAATTGCATGTCCAATAAGCTACTAACGGGCACTATATGGCGAACTGCATCAGCATTTCCCTTGTCTAATTGGCATCAAATATTTGGGGAATCAGACTTTCGTTGCACTTGGTGGTGCACAACTTTAAAAGCACAAAATGAATGTTTAAGTTCTTAAAACAAACTGTGAATATAAAACTAATTTTATTACAATTAGGAACGAAAAAAATTTAGAAAAGTAGGTTACATAAGGCCAGAATATCCTCAAAAAATTTGTATAAGTAAATGACTTCTGAGAGTACCTTATCAAATCTAACTAACCTTAATACCAAAAGCATCTGAGAAACATACCTGACATGAGATCTACTTAAAATCCAAATGCATGGACTCCTAAATTGTCACAGAGAACTATAAATCCAGTTATCTCAATATAAAATGCATCTGCAAACCTAGACATGACACGGCATACACTTTGGAATTCCTCAGTCTCAGGGTCGTAACAAGCCATGAGAAATGGACTATACCTGCAACATAATAAAAAGTCAAATAAAAAATGCTGCTTTTACAAGCACATGAATTAAAACGTTATTATATGTGTTAGTCTTCCCAATTATTTGGGGATATTAGTCTTCCCAATTATTTGGGGAAATTATAATGCTGACATGTCTCCCCCAGAATGACAAAGAAATGTGCACTTGCTTGCCTCATTTTATCAATCCCAGCCTCATTAGCTAATCCTTTCAATGATTTTAGAATGACATAATGACTGCTACACCAGCTCATCAATTAGTATATTAAGTGAGATGTTGCACCATTATATTACCAGGGGAAAGAAGAGAGAAAAAAGCAACTACAAGACTGCAATTTTCTGTTAACCTCAAACAAACCAAGAAGCAAAACCTTAGTAGATCTTACCATTCTGCTTTTCTCCCATTCCCATGCCAAGCACCAATAGGGACTAAACCAAGAGAATCATTCAATCATTCCAGTCTCGTTTAAGCTACAAAAGAGACAATCTTATTCAATGAACAATCATCTTCTTCTTCCTTGAGTAGCGAACAATAAAACATAACTGTCATGTGAAAAACCTTTAGACATGTGTCAGTCCGTTTTGATGGAGAATATTCAGCATGAACATCAAAAGATTTCACCATAATCCCTTCACATGAGGAGCTCAATGCATCTTCAAGGAAAGTGTTTACCTTGGAAACTGTTACCTTATTGGTCAAACAAGCATCATGTGCTTCAAACTAACAAAGAAAAACCAGCATAAGCTAATGAACAGAAGATGATTTATTTGCATTGGCATATTTAGTGCAGTTACCGTTTCCTTTGCATATTCAAAATACCCCTTCCTCTCATCACAAAACAAATCCTTCAAGTCTGTGGAATTACAGGACCAGAACAATAAATTGTTTAAAACCAGCTAAAAAGGAAAAAAAAAAAAAAAAAAAAGAAGAATTACTCATCTCAGTGCAAAACAATGTATACATTTCCGTCTTTGGCAGAGAGGAAAGTCCAACAGCCTGCAAAATGGTAGTGATCAGCATAATAAGCAACTAGTTTAAGAAAAAAAATAATGCAACAGTTGGGTACCATAAACTTTAAAAAATAGAAACTACTCAAGATCCGAGAATATAGAACCAGAAAGCTCAAAAGTTGCAAAGAGTGATTTGCTAACTAGAACTGGTCATAAGTGTTAATTTTTGGACCATCGGTCAACATTTGTGAATAAATATTACAGATGTACGTTCAGTCATTTATGGCGGGTCAGGCACTACTCGGGTCAAAAGTAATTTTGCCTTTGCCTGACCCCAGCTTCACTTACATCTATGTATATATATTTATGTGTGTGTGCACGCACGCGCGCTCATATCTATATAGATATATCTGTGTATGTGTGTATATTGTTGGGTGGATTGGCAACACATGAATAAATTTCAGTCCAGCCTGACATTTTTGTAGGTTCAAGTTTATGAACAAGTCCATTCAAAGTTAAAAGAAATCTAAATACTATTTCAAAGAAAATATGAAGAATATAAATAAAGAGTGGAATGAAAAGAACAAGACTGATTTAAAAAATTTAGCTTCTTCCCATTTGGTATTTACGTACAGCCTGGCTATATACATATAAATGTATATAACAAAACCAGCATAAAACTTAATTTGACGTTTAAACAGGTCAACAAAGCTACCACCACTGTGACAATTTAAATGGTCAGCTTATAGTCTCAAATCGGCACTTACTGAATATAATTTATCCTTGAACATATATGTCATGTAAGACAACAATTCCAAGAGAAGGTTCAAGGTAATTATTGTTTTCCATTAGCAAACATGATATCAAAGACAAACACACAAATCTCAACCTGCAGAGTGGAAAGACCAGAGAAAAGTCAACAAATCAGAATAGCTATCACCACAAAACAAGGTAATTGACATCATATTACTTCGATAAGTCAGGCAAATGAACTGATTAACAATTGCAAAGTCAACATCTAAATTTTAGGATTGGCATTCTTCATGAAAACAAACAGACCTAAGTTGTTTTCATTTATCTGATCCCAATGATTAAATTTATCTATTTATTTTTATAGGCGAAGACCAATGGAGCGTCACTGATTTGTTAAAAGTTAAAACACAGTTCCACACCCACATTTCCCGAGAGCAAGCTCACCAGGAGAAGCCAACATGCTGCCTTCTCCAATATGTTAAATACACTCCATTAAAAATAAACATAAACACAAATCTACATGCCCAAGCCACTGGATTACGATGCTGCATAAGCATCAATATCTAATTATTCCCAATTCAGTACCTCTGCGGAAGAATGTGCGTTCACCAATGTCATAAACCTGAATCAGACTTACATTTGCACTAGCAACTACTATTTGTAACAATATTAAATTCGCATATTCAGTTCACATCTAACTCAATAGTTACAAGTTTTATACATTGATAAGAACTAGAAGCCTGGATCAAATTGTACTGACAACAGATCAAACCTTTATATTATTCATTGTGATGAAGGAATCTTTGCTCCGTCTCTCCCTTGATGATAGTTCTTGGAAGGACATGAGCTTGCAGCCATTTTTTCTATCAACTGCAACTACCTGAAACCAGAGGTACAAGCAGCATAAATACAGAATCTTTTTCCGTTCACAAACAAGAACTTACCAAGTGGTTGCAGCTTCAACCTTCGTAATCCTGATAGATTCAATATTCAGATAAGGAAAACATTCTTCCATAAGAAAATCTAACCTCTGCATCCAGGACAAAAGTCACTGTGGCAGGTTTACAAGATTCTTCAATAATATTGATCAAATCTGGAAATCTTAATGTTGTTTCATCCCCATTTTGTGAAAATACATGCACAGTGCCATTTGATAATTTATGAACTTGGGGGCTTTGACCATTGTATCTGAAATTAAATAAAGAATGAATAATCCAAATGTAATATAGCATAATAAATAAATAAATAATAAAAATAAAGCAAGTAAAATGCACATGTACAAGTTTGTCAATCCAATTGATGAAAAGGATAATCGTCGATCTAATCCTTGTTAAAATTTCCTACCCAAATTCAATGAATAAAAGCATATAGCAAAGAGATGGTATCAATAATTGTCTAAGGTGTTTCTAGTAAGCACTTTCTCATGTAATAATTACAGACTTTTCTAATTGATTTAAGTTTCAAAACTTCTAGTCATTCCTAGATGGTTATCAGATGTCTCATTGCTATGATACAACCCCAAGACTAAAATGCTAATGGACATGAATTTACACTGACATGGCTGAAGGACATTTCTTCACAAAACTAATACCCAAACAAACATTAATTTCCGTGTTCATTTACAGGCTGCATTTGTTTTCTAACGAGTAAATGATGTGAATACTGTAATAGTGTTCATTAACTTGCACCACCACAAAAGAAAGAATTTGAGAGGACCTTGATAACGTCAACAATCAAGTTGTGTACTACTATCAGAAAATCATATCATCTAATCCACTAAGAATTCAAAAACAAGAGATGAAAAGCATCTTAATGGTGGACTCAGCTAGATAAGAGAGAGGCATACTTGTTTACACATGTAAAAGCTTTCTCTCGAAAAAGTTCCAGTGCTTGAGCAATTCCATTCGTAATTCTAGTGTAGAAAACACTTACAATTAGACAAGACATCTTAGAATTCATATGTATCATTCCTAATAACAAGTTAGAAGCAATCTAAGAAGTCTATACTTGGCCAGAATGGGTTTAATAGGTACTCCTGGCACCATTGACAAAGTCGATAATGAAAATTCAGTGCCGCTACTTATGAGAGAAGGAAAAACCAAATCCTGTTAGAATATGGCATACGGAAGATATATAACTGATGCATCAAGAAACGAAGGCAAAAAACTTAAAGAGTCACATGCATGCAACTTACCAAATTTGGAAGTACATTAAAAGCTTCAACAACTGCTGTGGACAGGTACTAAAGAGTAACAAGAAGACTGGATTAGCAACAAAAATACATAAGAAAAACATAAATTTTCACACAAAGTGAGAATAATTGATTTTCCATGGTTTTCAAAATACTCCAGCTTACTTCTTTTATTACACACACAAATGATACGAAACTCTATTGCTATCAAACTGATGCAAAAATGAAAGGATCAGAAAGCATCATAGTCTTCTAAGAATAGAAATCAAACCTGAAGTTTCTCCTTCAAATTTTCACCTTTTTGTTCATCACAAGACTTAACCGAAGAATTTATAGAAACAGCCTGAGACAAGGCAGGTAGAACGGTTCTCATCATTGCTCCAATCCGTAATTTCCTTATCTGTTAAGAAATTAAAAGAAAACATGTGATTTCCATAATATATACTAGGATTTTAAAAATCATGTCAAGAATCTTTTTTTTTTTTTTTTTCATGCCATCTGTATAGGACAAGAGTGGCAAGCCTTGAATAGAAAGATCATTATAAGGTTTTCTTGGGCGCACAATCTAATTAGACTTTATAGTTTAATAAATTTGATTGTAGAAATTCAGTCATAATTCCCTAAAATAAAGAGTAAAAAGAATAAAGAAAAGTTGTACGCAATTGCACCTAGAAATTCAAGCCAAACTAGAACTTCTTGAATTGAGTACCATTAAGAAAAACATAAATCAGAAGAACATCAATCATAGTCTTAGATTTTTTCCTCCACATAATGCATCCACTAGGAAGAACTAAAATAAGATGGTTAATTGCAAGTACATTTGCAAAAGTGACCGTGAATAGAAAGAATATCTTAAGGTTTTATTGGGTGCAAACTTTAATTAGGGCTTATGGTTTAATATTGGGTGGAAATATAATGTCTTGATGGTAGAAATTCAGTCATAAATTACCCAAAATAAGTAAGAAAAAATAAAGGACAAATTGCATGCAACTGCACCTAGGAAATCAAGCCAATTATAAGTTCCTGAATTGAGTAACATTGAGAAAAATATAAAGCCAAGAATATTAATTATAGTCTTAGATTCCTAGCTCCACATAATGCATCAACAGGGAAGAACTAATTAATCAAAATGAGATGGTTAACTGTAAGTACATTTGCACAAGTTACCGCACGCAAAGAAAATGATGCAGCAATCTCAGGTGAGAATCTGTGTCTCCCTAAGTGACTATACTTTTCAAAAGTGGCAAGTAGTTAATCTAACTCATTGAACTAAAGAATTAGAAAGTTCAAAAACTATGTTTTTCCTTAAATTATTCAATAGGAGCAAAAAAACACATTAACACTTTCTCAAAATGTTAAATGTTTATAGGACAACAATGAAAAATTGTGAAAACAACCTTACCAAAGTTCGGACAATAAACTTCATCTCCTTCTCCCTACACAAATGCATAAGATTTACCATGGGCTCTTCTTCCTAGCAGTGCTTCCAGTACCTGTCTGCACACTGAGAAATATTATACAACAAAAATGAGAATGAGGTTAATGAAATGCATGACAAAAAGTTTGGCAATAATTCAATGCCTAGTTTAGATATTAATAATATCCAACAATGACCTTTATAAAAATCCAGAAATACTAAGAGGTTTTAGAGATAATTCTAGTGTAGTTTCCCGGGAAGCAACTACTTCAGCCACTGAGTAGTTTTTGACATTTAGCTAATAATCCATAAAATGAATCCTTACAGAGGACTATTATTCAATGTCAAGTTCCAAGCAATCCCAGAATGGTTCAGAGCACTTACAGAAGTGCAGAGTCAAGTTTTGCATTTGAATTGTTAAGCTGGCTTTGCCACAATTGCATCAATCTCTAATGAATACAGCTTCTAAGGCATAAGGTAGTTCTATGATCTCTGCTATATTATTATAGGTACAAAATGGAGGAAAAGAAAAGAACAAAAGGAAAATGACTATTAACTGTGCAAACCCCAAATAGGTTGAATGGCCACCTCAACATGGCAAAGAAGGATTATTAACAATGTTGAGAAACTGCTAGAAGTTCAAGCTGAATGCTTGAGGCCTAAACCTGGGTACTTCAATCATCTTGTATGAGTATCATTCAATCAAAGATTATCTAAATTCATATCAGAGACATATCCATTAATTTTTTTTTTATTATGCCAGGAATATAAACCAAATTTGATTGCTTATACCTAATCTTTCGGGGCACAGAAATTACATCTTTGATAAGAAGGTGAGGTGGAGGGGCAAGTAATCTCTGTGTTTGTCAGCATAGTTGAGCAACATCACCTTCCAACCATAATAAACAGATATAATTGTTTAGCAGATTCCCCAATCAAGTTGTAAGAAACAGAAAAAAAAAATCATAATGAAGAAAAAAAATAGAAAAACTTTCATCTACTCCTACCAAGATCTCCAAATTTATTGTACATATCCCTTATCTTAGACCGGTTTGTCCCACATGCCTCTTCTACTGCTGATGTGACCGAGCTTCCACCAATATTTAGCTCCTGCATCATAAGGACAACATTAATCCACATTACTTTTTTGTGGTCTGGAAATAAATCCTCAACCTTGAAGATATAAAACTACATCAACATTGCAGCTTCTGTTATTTGTTAGAGACGCCAATACCGTCCAAGCAAGCTTAATTACATTTCGTAATATCATAGATGTCCAATCTCTGAATATTTAAACCATAAAATATATACTGAATCATCCAATGAAGGAAATAATATGCCTCAGAAGTCAATTGGGAATAACTGCAACTAACATGGTAAAATTTCCACACTAAATTTGATGGCTAGAAGATTCCTAAATAATGTTCACACAGCCACACATTAAATACCAACAAATGTAAAATTTAGATGAAGAGCATTAACTATGTTTTCATGGTCAGCGGCAATCTCATTTGTGCACAGATATACCGCAGGTAGCACACCCTTAGGAGACAAGGCTAGCAAACTGCATGGGTGAAAAAGCATCGCAAGCAACATGTCTCCATCAGTTAATAAGTAAAATAATCTAATGTCTTATTTCATAAAAAGAAAAGTAACTTAGAATCATTGAATAAAGGGGGGCACAATGCTCAGCAGGAACCTTCTAAACATATGGCACAACAAAGAAGTAGCTTTGATCTTTCCTTTTTCAGCCTCAAGCAGGTCAAATGTTCAAGCAAGATGGATATATGAAGCAGAATCTGCAACCTTCCAGCATGCTGCATATGCATATCGCTGTTTAATTTTTGGAGTTGACATTACATAAAGAACAAAAATCAGTAAGTTAATCAGCCTCAAAATGAAGGGACGAACCATGCTGTATAGGATTGCATTTTTCTGGTGGTAGTGCAATATGAGCTGGGACCACATTTTTTGTCAATGATCTCTTCAGAGACAGATCATGATCAACTATATGTTCTTCCTCCTCTGATACCATGTCTTGGGAAGAAGGGCAACAATGAGCATGGCACTGAGGGAGCTTAACTCAATTGCCTAGTTCCACCAACCTCTCTTCAGTCTTACCAAAGTTACCCTCTGAATTTCCATAGTGCATATCTAATGTCTTATTAATGTCTCCTTTAGTTCTCCCCAGTAAGGTAGCAGCATAGTCTCTCGATAATTCATTACCATTAATTATACATATAAACTAATCTATCTCCTTTTTGTAGGATTTGGCATCAACATTTGACAATAAATTTTCATCTGCAAGACATTCCTCAGGGGGTAGACCTCATCATGCTACCTTGAGAAACATCAGGCACAAGTTTATTGAAGAACTTTGTAATAGTAGACTGCTTGGGACCACCAGGTTCTATTTTTGAAATAGTTTTTATTTTCTTGCTAGGGTTATTGACAACTTTCCCCTTCCCTTTTCCGGGAGATTTGCTGCTCTTCATTGAAGGCTTTGCGTTTGATGACTTCAGTTTTGACCCAAAGGAGTTGGAAAATTCTCTTGACTACACTTCACAGAAACTGGCTTTAAAAGTGATTCAGATTCAATGGATGAACTAGTTGGAAATGAAGAAATAGATGCCCTACAAGCAAAGAACTGTTTATGAAATTCTGTTTCACGCTCATAAAAATTAGATGCTGCATCAACAAAATTCCCTCCTGAGCTGTTAATCAAATCTAACATTTGGTCTCAAGTAACCCATGATGGCAAACAATTTCTAAGTTCTTGTATGATTTTCTCTGTTTCCTCATCATTTAACATGGTTAAATTTTGTAAGTCAGGTTCTTGGGGAGTAGGTGAAGCATTCAAAATTACCTGTGGTGACCCTGGATACTTATCTTCAAGGGTTTCCACTTCAGATGACTTCACTTGTTTCTCCTGATCCAGTTCCTTATTCAACACAGAGACATCTTCCATTTCAACCTTCGCATCATTCTCAGAAGATCCACAACAGAAACCCAATAAAAAATCTTTCTTGTTAGCCATTTCATCAACTAATCCAGCTAAATGCTTCTGCATTTTAACAGCCTGTTTACTGTGAAGTTTTTCAATGTCCACACCAACTGTAGGGATAACACACTTAGGTCTCAAAAACTTGACATACTCCCTAAGCTCATCGTAATTGGAATGTTCACTGTATGGCACAAGATGGATCTTAAATGAATCCTTTGAGCTTACTTAGAACTTATTACGTTTCACTTCATAAGTCCAGCCAGTCTGTACAAATCCCACAACCCTAGAATATCCTTTTTCCACCATAATCTCCTTCATTTTAACAAATTCGGCCGAAAGTACAGTCAAATCTTTGCCAACACATTCCACACAACAACATGAACATTACTCTCACTCCATCTTCTGTAAACACCCCACTCTCTTCATATCCCAAAACCCGCAAAACCCCATTTTCCTCCCATCAACAAGCACCTTCCTTTGACTCCTCCGCGCAATCTCAACCAAAATCCTCTCCTTCCCTACCACATAAGTCGCAACAAGAAACAAGACACTCCTTTCTTGACCCATAAATTCCCCTCCCATCCTTTGAATACACTAACCACATGATCAATTGACTCCTCTTGACACGGAAACACAAATTTAAGATCACAATAAGTAGTATCCAAAAACACAGCATCACAACCAATAAAATTGTGCGATAATGTACCCTCTTTCATCAAACTGCAGTATCTAAAATCACCAGTATGAATATATAGTTCATGATCATTTTTACCGGGCACAGGAACCTTGAACAAGAACAGGACCGCACCGGGACAGTGATTGGCGTCAGTTAGAGTAACTTGCGAGCCATCAATAATCATGGGGCGACGGAGAGACAAAGGAAAGACGAAACGGGAGGGAATCTTTAGGATTTGGATGAGGAGATCGAAGGAAGTGCGGGAACAGAAAATGAGGCCGTGGGACCAGGTGGAGGAGAGGCCAGAGTAGTGATCAGAGTGGAAATGGGAGAGGAAGTAGGTGGTGGAGGAGGCGGTGGAGAAGCGGAATGCGTCAACGAGGAAGCGGGTCCTGGGGATGAGTTTGGAGAGAGGGATGGAGGAGGGGAGACGGAGAGAGGAGCGAGGGTGGGGAGGTAATGGTGGAGGGAATCTAGGGTTTGGGGAGGATTGTTGGATTTAGAGAAGAACTCGAGCTACTTTAGAGCGATGGTGGAAGGACAAGAAGAAGAAGAAGAAGAAGCATCGTTCGCGAGTGCTGTGGATACGTATTTCGGCGCGAAAAGAAGTGTTGGGGGAAGAAGGACGGTTGGATTTTGTATTGTGTTAAAAGAAGTCGAGTTCTGAGCAATTTTTCCAATCAATTATTTTTATTTTGGGCCGAAATATTATTAATATTTTTGTATTATTTAAAATTTGGAAAATTATTTTATTTTATTTTTTTTGTTTTTTGTTTTTGCTAAAGATATTATACATTTCGTAAGAAGGACAAGGCACAGGCTTTGGACACTAACAATTTTTTTTTCCCCAGCCAACACACAAGAACAATCAACATACATGAGAAGCGCTAACTAACAATGGCTGCCCAAAAGGACTCTCGTCCATCCTTATTAAATGCATAAAGCAAGACCAATGTTTAAATAGAGGCTAATATTTAAGAGATCACACTATAAATGTAATATCTTCAACTTAATTCATTCGCATTTTAATTATATTATATTTGCATATATGCATGACTTGACATAAGTATGAATATGAATACAGTGTTTGCATATTTGTAATAGCAAATTATCACATATGACGTGCATATTATTATAACTTAAATAGGGATACAAATAGGAACAAATCATTAATGAAGAAAAAAGATTAAAGGAGAAAATTTCAACTTTCAACCAATAGAAATAAACCATTAATCTTTTATCTATTAGAATACAAATACAAATTGAAATTTTCTACTATTAGGGGCTAGCAAGAGAGGAAAAAAAGAGGGAACTATAGCAGAAGAAGAAGAGCAAATAAAGAAAGAAAGAAACGAAGAAAGAAAGAAAGAAAGAAAGAAAGAAGAAGAAGAAGTAGAAGAAGGGAAGAGGTGAAGTTAACCATGAAGAAATCTAAGGTTTTCTAACTTTGGTAAAAGGTTCTCGAGGCATTGAAGATAATATTAGGAATAAATCGAGGTCATCCACAACTTAATAGCTTGAAGGACCACAGCTTAATAGCTTGAAGGAGGAGGTAAGTAAATAGTTTATGGTACTTAAACATGTGATTGGTTAAATGTTATAAACTTAAATTCTATGGATTGAATTTTTATTTAATGAGATAATGTTGATGAATACTTGAATACAGAGATTGTTAGACTTTAAACCACAGCTTAATAGCTTGAAGGAGGAGGTAAGTAAATAGTTTATGGTACTTAAACATGTGAGTGGTTAAATGTTATAAACTTAAATTCTATGGATTGAATTTTTATTTAATGAGATAATGTTGATGAATACTTGAATACAGAGATTGTTAGACTTTAAATTATGTATTTTTATGAGATGTTAATAAATTATGGCTTGAAAATGAAAGTATATTATGATACTGTTTGTCAATATTGATGAGTGTTGTTATTAGTTATCATATTGCTAGAATTTTATAGGATTATAAATGAATTGTTAAGGAATTATTATTTGATATTGTTTGAGCAAGCAACAACATTGTTATAGCCTATGTGGTGATGACAAATAAAAGTCTGTGTGGCAATGATATTTTTACAGTCTATGTGACAATTGATATTTTTATAGCCTGTGTGACAATAATATTCATAGCTTGTATGGCGACAACATATGATAGCTTGTGTGACAACGATATGTATGGCCTGTGTGACAAAAATATATGATAGTCTGTGTAGCAATTACATTTGATAGTTTGTATGACAATAACATTTGATAGTCTATATGACAATAACATTTGATATCCTATAACATGTGTGGCAACTAGGGCTGAGCATTCGGTCAGTTCGGTTCAAACCGAACCAAATTTATGAAAACCGAATAGACCGAATTTAGTTTAAATTCAAATCGAACCGAACTGAAATTTAAGATAAACCGAAGTAAACCAAACCGAAAAAATTGGTTTGGTTTGGTTCAATTTTTGGTTTTGGGCTCAATGGGTTGTTGGGCTTTTTTTATCTTATATAAAATAATTTATTTTTAGTTTTTTAAACTCAAATTAAAAAAAAAATTAAAAAAAATCTCACAAATTCGGTTTATTCGGTTTATTCAGTTTTCTTAATTTTAAACCGAACCGAAAACTGATTTTTTTTTTATTTTTTTAAACCGAACCGAACTTACTTTAAAATCGAACCAAATAGACCGAATTCACTCAGTTCGGTTCGATTTTTCGGTTTCGGTTCGGTTTTGCTCACCCCTAGTGGCAACAATACATGATAGCTTGTGTGACAAAAAAAATTGAAAATTCTTTATTACATGAATGGATGAGTTATTTTTATTTAAATGTTTGTTGTACTATTTGTGATATAAGTATTATTGATTATTTGCTTACTGAGTATGCAAGTTCATTCATTTGTATTAAATTTTCTTTCAGAAAAAGTATACTAAAGATTATATCCAAACTGCATTTTGAAGTTGTTGTCTAGCAATTTGATAAAGGTTGGATAAGTAGGCAATATTTTAGTTTTTTTTTTTTTGTCATGTATATTTGTTGTATATAAATGCTATGTTCTAATGTAAGAGATATAAAGTGTTCAAAACATTGAAGAAGGGGGTCTTTTAATGTTCAAAACTCTCTCATGCCATGAGAGAATTTTAATAATGTTATGTCATTTAGTATTTCATGCTTTATGAATAAGTTAATGCACTTGCTTTAGGAATGATTAGAAAATGGGATGTCACAAAGAAAACCACAATTACATTTAGCAAAAATTTAATACAATTGGAGCCGATTGAGCACCATAATTTCCTAAATGGGCGTGTTTGGACCTATGGAGTCTTCTCCATGAGAGATAATAGCCGAAGAACTCTTAGTGGTCTAGTGATTCATGCTAGAAGATCATGGATCATTAAGAATATACGAAACAAAGTTCATGGTATAGATGTCAAACTACATGCTTAGGCATTTTCACCTTTTATATTTTTTATATTGATGTGGATTAAATTACACATATATATCATTAAATATGATACAACTTAAAGATGAAAATCTATAGAATTTCTATATTTTATAAAAGTATAATGAAATGTGTAAATAATATAATGAGATACATATTACTATATTTCTTACTTGGTACTAATCTCATAGTTGAAGAATATAGGTACTTATGACAAATATACAAGTGCTTGTTAATAAATAAATTTATTGAATGACTACTTGAAATTCATATAAAAAATTACATGTGTATTTGTAAAAATCTATTGTAAGAGTATATAACTGATCGTTTGACTTGAGATCATTATAATATCTTATTAAAGAATTACTTTAATTTGAATTTTACCTTATATTAGTATAAGTGTTAATGAAGATAGATGAGTGATTATGATGGAATTTATTATCTTAGGTAAATTAGGATTTCTTATTTTTTAAGATTAATTTAAAAATTCTTTCACAAACACAAGATATATTAGGTGAATAAAAATAATTTTCAATTGCATCATTAAATTAATGCTTCATTACATAAATTAATAATAATTAAACTTTATAAAAAAACACAAATCCATTCTTTAAGTTTAATTAGATATCACATGATGAACTAATTGATTTGCTAAAGGATTACATCAAATCACCTCATCATTCATAATAATTTGGAGTCATGACATATTGCTAAAAGTCAATCATGATTTTTAAAATAAGTTAAGTTATTAAAGAACTGCATGATTTAATTTATCCAATTTTAAATAAGAAGATTAAGATTATAAATTATATTTAATATCAATATATTAGGAAATGTATTAGGTTATACATAACAGAATTCAATTAGGGATTAAAATGAGATTGATTAATTACTTTTAATAGAAAGGTATATATTTTAAAAAATTTTAAGAATTTACTAAAAGTATAAAACTAAACTAAACTTTAAGCATAAGTTAACCCTATAACTTAAAGATTTTAGGAAAAAGAGGTAAACTCCTATATAAGAAACATAAAGGACTGGCTACAATAAGTAGTTGAAGGATGCCTAAAGTTTTCTAGCATAAGCAATTCCCCTCATTTTAAACACTTTTATGTGAGCTAGTACTTTTGTTCTCTCTCTTTTTCTCTCTTTTGAAAGAATTTTATGAATTAGTTCCAGAAGTTCTAGATTCAAGTTTGTGTGGATAACTATTAGAGACTGAGCAATTAAAAGAATATGATTTGCCATAACTCTCCACTAAGAAAATACTTATTGATATTGTTCATTGATTATTTGAGGCAGTCTCCACAATCCTTAAGATTAAACTGTATTATTTATTCAAAAAAAATCCTTGAGTTTGGGGATAATAAAAATGTCATATTTCATATTTTCACTGCATTGTTAAATTCGAAACAGATCTAGCAGGCATCCATTATTTATTTGTTAGTATTACTTCCCTCAAATATTTAAAAAAAAAAAAAAAAAAAGGCCAATAAGGGCTTTAGGTCCGGAGGACAATATCAATCAACATGCACAAACTCGCTCTAAAGCTTCTCTCAAGTCAATGAAAAGTGAAACCAATGGAAATTGTTACCGAAAACAATGAAAATCAAAATTTACAATTTTTAAAAAAAGGAAGAAGAAAACTAAAATCCATCATTTTTTTATAGTTAAATAATTGTTGAACATAGACTAATATTAATAAATCTTCTACTACTAATCTTTTCTTATCAATAAATCTTCCATTAATAATCAAGTGTCTATATTATAAAATAAAAGGTATGTGTCTTAAGCCCAAATGAAAATTACTCTCTCACTAAAAAATGAAAGTATACCCAACACAAACCATGACAACTATCATGATTTTGATCGGGTAGACCTTTTATTATTATTATTATTATTATTATTATTATTATTATTATTATTATTATTATTATTATTATTATTATTATTATTATTATTATTATTATTGTCGCTATAACGCAAGTAAGAGGTTTTCTGTTCTATTCCAGTATATCTCTTTTTCATATTGATCCAAATAGGTTTAATTATATCAAATCTAAATGCTACAGTGTTGTTTAAAGTATTGTATTATAATATCGTAATTAATAATTTACCGTTAGATTAGATAAGAATTATTATTTATCATTGGATCAATAGGTTGCAACTAACAAAATAAAAAAAAAAAATTTATATTGGATTAGCAGGTTTTTCATTAACGTCATTGAATGACATTATTAAATCTGTCAATGTAAAATTCACCTCGAGACTAATAAATTTATAAGAATTACTTTTTCATCATTTTCGGTAGTCTAAACTCAAAACGATGAAGAAAACATATTCTCTAACTATTAGCCATTCATCGGTCACACTTGCAGAACTATCAACACCAGAATTCAGATGTAATACATATACTAGCCTCATTCCAATATTAAAAGCGAAAAAAAAAAAAACATATCGTATATCAGGAAAATTTTTGTTTAGACAAATATTATATGTGCATTAACACTCAAATGAAACAAAACTTAGATTACATGTGTCATGTAAGCATTGATCTACATGTACCAAATATAAATAAAAATTAGATTATCCGTGCCTAATTCTATGATTGCTGAGTTAAAAACCAATTATAGCCTAGATATCCAAAAAGAAGTCTAAAAACCCAAAATGAAACATTCACCTTAAACACATTGGCTCTTCCTCTATGGTGTCCAACAATGGCTTCTTCGAGGTCCTTCGTATGGACATCCTATGCGAAATCTGAAAGTTAGATGAAGCAGCTTCATCAATACCCTCTAAACTCAGTCTTGGCACAGTCGTCGAAGACATATCCTCTAAACCCGCCTCCCTGTTGGGTGCAGACTGATCATCAGCAGCAGGCAACACCCTAATCCTAATATCCCCTTTAGAAGCCCTTTTCAGAACCCTGTTGGTGGTAATGAGTAGAGCAGCCATGTCAGCAGCAGTGACAACAGAGTTCTTTCTATGCATTGGATACGCGGCATACAGATTTCCCTTTTTCTCAATGTCGTCATCTCCATTGAGAGCAAAAAATCTCCGGCCAATTTTGAGAGACTTGGTGTTAACGACAAAGAAGTTTGGTGCTTCCATCATGATCTCTGCAGCTTTGGTGGGTTGATGGATTCTCCGGATTTCGCCCGTGGGGAGAATCACTCTTGTGGAGGACCTTGAGTTGTTCTTGTGTCGTAGGTTTGCTAGGTTTCTTGATATGTAGTTTCCCATTATCGAATATTTAAGACTCAAAGATTCAAGAATTGCGATATATATGTAATGAGGGCAATGATACTATTGGTATATTTACATACGACCTTTTCAGAATTTTGGATATAAGTTGAAATGATCTTTGAAGACCAGGTATAATATAAGCTTTTTGGGACAAGTAAGAGTGATTTTGAAAAAGTGCTATGATGGAGTTGGCTAGGTCCAGTGTGGGAGTTGACACATTTTATTTCAAAAATGATCTCAAATAAAATAGAAAATTAGAATGTTCTATGGAGCAAGTTTGTATGTTTGTTTGGAGGTTGAAGTTGTAGTCTGGAACTCATTGAAGACAAACGAAATATTTTGGTTTAATCAATTTGGAAAAATATGTACGATAAAAGAATAGATTTACTAAAATTTGGATGAATTTTATGGTATGGTATAAAATTTTAAATTATAAATATTATTTATTAATTATAAATAATATAAAATTTATTTAGAATAATAAATAATTATATATACTAATAAAATTATTACTTAAATTTTATATGGCTTTTGATAATGATATTCCTCTTAAAAAAATAAATAAAAATTATATTAATATAAGTTATAATACAATACCATATAAAACTTTGTAGTGTCTAAAACTTGTAATCAAATACTTCCTTTTTGTTGACATGTTTAATTATAATTTTTTAATTAAGGGAAACTATAACCTTAGAAATATTCAACCAATAGTTGTTTGAGGCTAGGATTTGTAATTATTTTGTGTGATAATGATTCATGTATCCACCTAGCAGCACGTGTTGGACCAATCTCTATTGTATTTCCAAGACCACGGACGCCCAGAAATTTCACGATTACTTATTGTGGTTTTTGTTAAGGAAAGAAATCAAATAAGAGAGAAATCAAGAAAGAATCAATAAAATGAAACAAATCAAGGCGAGGATCTGAGACTTCACGTGTTAAGAAATAGTGATTAGAGAAAATCGTCATATCAAGGAAAAAAAATTAGGATCTTATTGACGGATATTGCTCACAATAAATATTAAAGAAATTTTTTTTATCTTTAATTATTTCTATTAGTAGCAAATTAGTGCGTTGCGTGAAAATAATTTTAATAATGCATTTTAAATAAATTTAAAGAAACTTTTTTATTTTATTAAATAAATCATTAATTAATTAAATGATTAAAAATAATATTTAAATAATAATTGATATGTATTATTATTTTATAAAAATTTATTATAAAATAAATAAAATTATAAAAATAAAATTATAATTAAATTAGTAAAATAAATTTTAAATAATAATTTAAATTTTTGAGAAAAATACTAAAACATATAGTTTTATTTTTTTTTTTGTTAGCTATTTTTTTTTATTTTTCTTATAATATAGAAAACTAAATATTGATTATTATGAATATGAAGAATTTTTTATGTTGTTAAACTTTCTAAATTACTTTTATGTGAAGAATGTTTTATTTTGTTGAACTTTCTAAATTATTTTTATGAGAAATTTTTTTTATATTGGTAGCCTTTCTATGTGAAAAATTTTCTATATTATTAAACTTTCTAGACTTTCTTTTGATAAATTTAGGAAATTAAATATTTAATTATTAATTTACTTATCATGTAATAAAATAAAATTATATTAAATTATCACTTGTTAAAAATATTATATTGTTAATATAATTACATAATAAATGGTAAATATTCATTTAAAATTAGGTTTGAGATCAAAATTAATTATATATTGCGAACCCATGTATTGTATAGTATAATTATAATAATAAATTTATTATTTATTTTTATTAAATAATTAGTTAATTAGTTTAATTATTAATTATTATTTTATAAAAATATTGCCAAGTAAATCAAATAATAAAATAAAAATTTCAAAATTTGTAATTATGTGAATATGTAATTATAATAAAGAATTATCTATTGAATCATAGTTTTAATTTATATTGTGTAATATCAAAAGAAAATTTATTAAATTTAAATAAAATAATTTTTGACAATCAATCAAATAAATAATATTAAATATTTCATATTAAAAAATAAAATTTATATATATATATATATATATATATATATATATATGAGGTAGTTATAATAAATGATTTTATATTAATTCATACTTTCAATTTTATATGACATAATTTTAAAAGAAAATTTATTATACTTGAATAACTTAATTTGTGACAATCTATTGCACTGACACTATATACTTAAAATTTTAAATAATCAATAAAATTAATTTAAATCCTACTTTCTTGTACTTTATAGGCTTTTTTAGTTTTTGTTTTAAAAATTATTTATAATTTTTATTTTTTAAATTTTTTAATTTTCTGTTTAGAAATTAGTTTCTAGTTCAATTTTTTTACTTTTTAAGTTTATTAATTTCATATTTATAAGGTTTTTTTATATGCTAGTTAATTTTTCTAATCTCCTATTTAAAAAAAATCTTAATATGACAGTTTTTTGTAATATAATGTAAAATAGTAATTTGTGGCTAATTATTATATACAATTATTTAATCAATGACAAATGATAATCAAAAAGTAACTCAAAGATTAATATTAATAATATATATTGATGATATTGATTTTTTTCTTATATATATTTTATTAATTTATAGATCAATTTCTATAATAGCGGATTTAATAATGTCGTTAAATAACATAGTTTAATCCAATAATGAATAATAACTTTTATTTAATTCAATAATATTCAATCTTGTCTAATCTAATGAAGAATAATAATTTTTATATAATCTAATAGTGAATTATTAATTAGGTATTATAGTATAATTAAATAAACGATACTATAATCTTCATCCAATTTATATGATGCAACCAAATTCTGTGACCATCTTTTATTCTGTTTTCTTTTTTTTTTTTTTTTTGAGGTAATTTATTCTGTTATTCTTAAAGTGGCTCCATTGGAAAACTAAATGAAACTTTTCTGATCAAAATTCGATGTTAGTTTGACTTGAATTGGTTTGAGTTAAATTATTAAATACGTAAATTTTACTTGAAATTTAAGTAACATTTTAAAAACTAAATAACATTTTCTTTATTGAAACATCTAATGTGACCTTAATTCTTTTTCCTGCAATGACTTGGTCATGCGCTCTGTTTTGCCGACAAATAGAAATGACTCAATACGATTCATATGCAAAATGATCTAAAAGATAACTTGAACTAATTTTACTTGAATTCAATTCGTTTGTCACCTCTAATTATTCTTAATTTTTTTAATATTTTTTTCTTATCTGTATTAATTAAAAGTGAAATAGTACAGTCGGATAGGTTTTGAATCATATCATTTTTATTTAACTATTTTTAATCTTATTTTTAAATAGATTTGCATTAAATCATTTTGAATTGTGAGCTAGTTTTAATTGTTTATGAGATTAAAACTTGAAAAGAATTTTACATGATTACTGGATCAATTTTTGAGTTTCAATAAATTACACATAATTTTAAATTTATAAATTAAATTAAAATATTTTAACTTCTTTATTAATATAAATGGATCATTTAAGGGGATTTTAATTGTGACCTAGTTTTAATTATTTATGAGATTAAAATTTAAAAAGAATTTTGCATGATTACTGGATCAATTTTTGAGTTTCAATAAATTACTAATAATTTTAAATTTATAAATTAAATTAAAAAATTTTAAATTTTTTATTAATATAAATGAATCATTTAGGGGCAAACCCTGACTAGGCATAAGTCAATGAATCAAATTAATTGAATGTTGAACTCAATTTAAAAATTTTGTATTGAATCATTTTAAATTTAATATAGATTGCTACATTTATTGTTAGTGATGCTCGAAAAGAAACTTTATATTTTAATTATTTATATGAAAAATGAACACCATCAATTATGTAAAATAATTAGAATCAATGATCTTTATACTATGATTTTCTTTGTAGCAAATGTAATTTTCAGTGTTTTTTGGTACTCACTATAAGAAAATAATAATTTATCGATAAAATTTAATAATAGAATTATTTTCTCGTTAATAGAGTTGCAATGAGAATTAGTGAAAAATTTGTAATAAATAACTTTCATCACTAAATTCTCGCATAAAAATAAACTTTCATCACTAAATCAAGTGTTTGACACTGATTTTAATCATGGAATATCAATAAAATTTAGTGATAAAAATATATTACATCACTGAAATACTGCAAGAGTTATGTGTCATAATTGAAAAAATAAAATTTATCAATAAAAATTTCAACGGAAAACTTATTGTTCACTTTAAAATGAAATTGTAAATTTGTTAGCTCGAACTTATTGATGAAATTTAGCAATGAAATAAATACTTTGATTTCAAAATGAAAATTTGAATGAAATTTCATCGAGATGGAAAATTCTGTCTCTAAATTTTTTCTGTAAAATGAAAATTTTGATTTTTTTAAATTGAATGATGAATTAATATTTGATCATTAAATTATTAACACTTTCATGGTATCATTGATAATTATTTACATCTAATTCTTTGCTCAATGCAACTCACGGCCAAGAAGACACATAGGAAATGCCCCATTTCTTTATATGAAAATTCCGTACCTCGTCATGCATTTTAATGTAGCAGATTCCCAGTAAAAGCATGCGGTAGAATTCAGAATAGTGGTGGTGACTGGGGTGAGCAAAATTGAATCCAATTCGATTCAATTTATTTTAATTTGATTCTGTCTAATTATTATTTTTTAAAATTTTGATTTTTAATTTTTGAATCGGTTTATACAGATAAAAATCAAATAAATCGAATCATAATAAGATAAAAAGGTTTTTTTATAATTGTGCAATGCATTTTAGGGCATTTATGTCATTGAGAAAAGGAACCTATGTCTTTGTTATACTAACGCGCCGTCAAGTCATTTTCTATTCTCCTTCTTCTTTCATCCTTTTCTTATTTTGCCTATTTCATCTTCTCATTCTTTTTCTTAATTTTCTTATATTATCTATCTCATTTTTCTCAATTTTTAAATTAAATAAATATGGTTTTAGACTAATCATCATATATTTGTCCTTTTTTCTTTGTTTTTTATTTTTAAATTATTGACACAATATTTATATATTCTCTCTTTTTTAATATAAATGTTGTGTTTATAATAGATCTATATGAGTTTTCATTTCAAAATCTCATATAAATGTTTCTAAAGAATAGAGGCGGAATCAAAGGGCTGTTGCGATTGAAGTTAGTTCTTATGGATTTACTTGTGGGTTGGCCATCGTCACCTCTCACTCCCTCTCAGCAGTCATCACTCAATTGTGTAATGGCTGTTTTTTAATTTCAAAATATAATTTTGTTGTATCAATCTATTATGTTTGTATTTTGATTTGTTTAGTTAAAATTTAGGAAATTTCAGATTGTTTTTTGTGTAAATTTAATTTTAAGATTAATATTTTGTATATTCATTTATATTTCTATAAGTAATAATTTATTTTAATTTATTTATTTTAAAATTAATTTTGTAATTGTATTATTAGGTTTATTAATTTTTTCTTCATGTAATTTAAATTTTTGTTAACTTTAGTTGTATGTTTTTTTTTATTGTTAATTGTTAGTGTAAATGATATTTTAGAGCAATCTATTGTTTCATTATTTTGGTTTCACTTTAAATTCTTGTTAATCGATATGAATGTACAACATTTTGTAAAATTTAACAAATGAATCAAATAAAATTGGATTTTTTTTGGTTTGGTTTGACTTGGTTTTAGAAACATTTTAGCTTGATTGGATTGATTTTTAATAAAATTTCAGTATATTTAATTTTATATTATTTAATTTAATTTAAATCAAACCAACCGGATGCTCGACAACTCGTGGATATGATAATTGATAATGGAATTTTATGGAAGGCTGAGGGTATCAGCAGGGGCCCGCAAATGATATTGAATTGGATAAACAAATAAGTAAATGGACTTTCCTTTCAAAAAAATAAAAAAAAAAGTAAATGGATTTTTATAATAAGAATTGAAGAGTAATTCATTGCGTGCACGCATCTCTCCTTTTTACATTTCGAATCCCACTTTTACTGCCTGAAAAAAAAAATCTCAATTTTATGGAAGGCGTGAAGTTTAATGCTTCGTCCGCTCTGTTTTAAAAAAAAAAAAAAAAAAAATCTCAAATCCTATTTATTTGTTATTTTTATATAATTCATAAAATCAAAATTCTTAATATTATGCAAAATTTTAAAGTCATTTAATACAAAATTAAGAGTAATTTAATCTTAATTACTTAATTTTTTTTTTAAATTTAAGATTAATTAATAATTTATTAATTTTAGTAAAATCTCGTCAGTTATATAGAAACGAAAATAAGTAACTTTTTTATCATTATAAATCATGGAGGCACAGGTAATAAATGTATGGATTGGCTCAAGCGCGTTTATCTCAAGTGATTTCTAATTTTATTCCTTTTTTTTTTTATAGAAGTTTAATGATCAATATGTTATAGTGATTTAGCTCATACTATAATGGTGGATATGGAAAAACGAACTCGAGACCTCCTAATTTTATTCTGTTTTAGATGAATTAAATTAGAAGTAGGTCTGAGTTACTAATAATGTCGATATTGAGAAAATATTTTGGGTGAATTTCTAAATTTTCAAATTTAAATAAGTTAGAATGCAATTATTTTTGACATTTTGAAAATATTTGGTAATTTAAATTGCACCAAATTTAAGTTATTACAAAGTGAAATCCATTATATTTAATTAAGCTAACGAGTCACTATTATCTTAAAATATATGAGTCCAACCTAAGTTTTGAGTTTTTTTGAGATTTGGATTGTTGTTAACTTCAAGCAGATTTTAATTAGATGCAAGTTAATTTTAAGTTTGCTTAATTGTGGATTATTTTTTATTGGTTAGGTTTGAATTGGATTATTTTAAATTATAGATAAATTAGTTCATGTCATTGGATCAAGGTGTAGAATAAATTTAGGTTATTTTTAGTAATTTTTGGATTTCAAGTAGGATAATTCAAAAACTTGATTTTTAATAATAATAAAATATTATTATTTTAAATAATTTAAATCATATTAATCGAATTAATTGACCTGTAAATAAAATCAAATCAACTTCAGGTGAAAATCATTTTAGATTAAATCTAATTTTTTAAGATTAATTCGAATTAAATTTCAAGTAAAATTAAAAATCATCCCTTGTAAAATCTAATGGGAAGGAATATGAGTAGTAATTCTCCTTGCATAAATTCCCTAGTTTTATTAATGGACTTTTTTCCATTTTAATAGAAAATTCAAGCTTTTATCGTTAAGATATATCTCCACCAAACACATATATTTATATTTTTTTAATATAAAAACATATTTATATTTTTGCGTTAACAAACATGTATGCATTATGCATATAAGGCCAATATGAGAACTTAAAGACTGATATAACTAAAAAGATTAAATAATTAATCTCATATTAATGTAAGCTCTAAAATACATGGCAATCAGCTTTAGACCTCTAGAAAATTGTAAAATTAAAACTTGAGTTCATTAAAACAAAAATCTTTTGTTTTGAAAACAGAAATTTGATTAATAAAATATGTTAGTAGAATGGCTGTCAAGGACTCGACGCACTTGTCCATCATATCATATGGAGCAACAAAATGGACTGATCCTTCTCAACAAAGAAAATTAGTCCTTCAACTATAAGACGTTTTACCCTAAAATTAAAATGTTTATTTACATTTTTTTAAAAAAAAAATTTTCGTTCCCAGAGACAGTGATCATCCATACTACCAGTGATGTTTACGCTTTAATGGGCAGATGGCTATTGCACCATGACCAATTCATCATTTTCAGCTTCAATAAGAAAAAATGACCATATACCTTACCACTAAACTTTGTGCTGTTTTCAAAAGCTAAACCTAAATATTTATACAACTAACTCACACCATTGTTGTCTTTGATAATGTTAACTAGCAATAATTATAGTATTCTTTTTTTTTATAAATTTAGTTTTTTAGTGGAGATTTCCGGGTTTAATTATCATGTAGGAAATGGGAATGAATTAATTATCTAATTGCGTACTTCATTGTAATGGGAACTATATATATATATATATATATATATATATAGGCTCTAACAATGAAATATTAGACTCAATATTGAGGTTGAGGACGGTTCTCCAAATTTTTTTGAATTGAATAAAAAAAATTATAGTTGAAAGTATTAATGAAATTTAGGATTGAATGGAATATATTTAATATTTTGGTTCAGTTTTGGTTTTTAAAAAGAATAAAATAAAAAAGGAACTAAAATCAAATTGAAACTAAAAAATTCAATTTAATATATATTTTTATACATATTTAGTGATTTTATATAATTTTAATAAATGTATTATGAATAAAAATTACAAGTGACACTTTCTTATTTTATTTATTTTCATTTGAAAGAACAATCCGAACTCAACTCAAATGGAAATTCAAAATTCCTTAACTCCTAATTTAGGCTAAGATGCCTGATAACTTCTTGTCTGCGAAAAAGTCCCTCCAAAAAATACAGTTTAGATTTTGAGAAACCTTACCTACAACCAATAGAGTTTTTTTTTTTTTCTTTCGCTATCGTCGACAGTTTTTTTTGCCATCGATGGTAGTCGACTTTATCTTTTTGTTTTCTATCCCTTCCTTTTTTTTTTTTTTTCTCTTGTAGTTTTTTTTCAATTATAATAAATAACCAAATCATATTTTTATCTTATTTGAATAAGTTTGTCAGAGTTTAGAGTTTTTAATAGTAAAATCTCTTATATTTTTTTAGTAGTGAATTTAAGAAAACATATAGCAAATCAAAGATGTATAAAATAAGGTCTTAAGACTGCTAAAATTTCATTATTCGAAAAAATCAAAGTCTTTCAACAATGAAGATGAAATTATTTGGTTGAAAATTCGTTTAAGATCTTATATTAGATTTATTTTTCTTAATTTTGTTGATGAAATATTATATATCTTTTATTTTATCTCCCTTTATAGAAGTTTTTTTGTCTTTTGTCGTGGTAGTTGAGAGCAGTTTAAATTTGATATTCAAAATATCGGACTTGTTTAAAGACTAGTCAAATAACAATGAAATCAATTTGTAACTTAATATAACCAACAAGTGAAATGTGTTTCTTGCCAATGTACTAATTGCAGCCGCCAAGGTGTTGTATATAATTATTCCATCAACACGATCAATGAATTTCAGAGAAAAAACTCATTTTTGTAACAAGATTTATATGTATTTCTTAAACATAGTTAAATTTACTTATTTGTTACAAGTTATGGTGATTAATTTTTATTAATGAAAGACTCTTTTATTTTTTTTTTAAAAAAAAAGAATGTCCCCCAAATACAAAAATTGGCACATACTTTTTCTTTTCCCTTAAAACAAAGCACCATTACCTTCTTAATCTTTTATTTTATCTATTAAGCACCTAAAGTAAATTTTTAGTTTTTTTTAATACCTAATTGTTTAAGAAGCATAGCTGGTTTGAGCACAATTATAATCTAGCATATTAAATCACTATTTTCTTTATTGTACATGCACATACACGCACATAGACATATTTATTTTTTCAAATTTTCTTATCAACAAAGTTTAATTAGTCTCTAGTATCAGGTGAGTTAAGTTAATAATACACTTCTTATTATCAATTGCAAAAAAAAAAAAAAAAAGAGTTCAACATATATATATATATATATATGTATAATTTTTTTTATCAAGAGAGTTTAATTAGTCTCTTGTAGCATGTGAGTTGACTTAATACACTTATGGTAAATTGCACAAAAAAAAAAAAAAAGAGTTCAATAAGTTTATAGAAAAAAAAAAACCACTATTATTGCAGTGTAAGTTGATTTTGTCTCTATTGTTTCCTTCAACTTACACTACTGTTTATCTTTATCATTTTCTTATATTTTACATTCTTTTTATTATGATAAGATAATTTTTATTATTTACCCATCTTAGGGTCTAATAATCAATTTTTTTTAAGATGTAAAACCGCGAGAATCATGCAAATAATAATGTCGCGACCGTTTGAATCTCTTTTTTCCCGACAATTACATTAATAATTTTTTCATTAATCTTTTAATAATCACACCAATTTAATTTTGAAAATTATCATATTTGTATTTAATCAGATTTGGTATGAAATTTGCAGATAAATAATTTATATAAATTTAATTTTATATTATTTTTTTTCATGTGTTATATTTATTTTATCCATATTATATAGCTAAATTTATGAAATTCAGTTGTCCAAAAGTGGTGTTATCAAATTTTGTTTCTATATATCATATCAAGCAAGAAAAACAATCGTATACACAATGCTGTTTCAGTACTTTCATGGGGTTCAATTACCCAATATATTGCTCATATTAGAAAATCTAAAACCATGAAATTGATCCCATTATGTTGAACGAACTGGCTCTTCATCTATGGTCTCCAACAATGGCTTCTTCGACCTTGACATAGACATCCTATGCCTAAACTCCAGCGTCGAGACCTCTTCTATACCTTCCAAACTCAGCCTTGGCATCTCCGCCACTTTGTCATCAACCGTAGTGTCAGGCCGAACTTTAACTTTACCACTAGAAACCCGCTTCACGGCAGTGTTGGCGGTCATGAAGAGGGCGCCGAGATCACTTGGTCCAACGACAGAGTTCTTTCTATGCATTGGAAACATGACATACACGTTGGCTATCTGGAGGTCATCATCGGCGTTTAGAGGACAGAGTCTACGGCCGATTTTCAAGGATTTGGTGTTACCAGTAAAATATTTAATTATGATCTTGTACATAATTATAGAACACCAAAAAATTTAATAACTGAACGGAAACAAATTGCATACCTGTCTCCACGTTGAATCTCATAATTACGAAAGTTGAAATAAAGCACTTGAAAAATTTGTCAGAACGGTTGAAAAACGAAAGTTAGATCTTCCTCTCCTTGACCTTCTCGAAGACGGCTACAATGGTCGTAACAACTAGGGTTTTCTGTTATGAAGGCAGGAGAGGGGACTTAGCCTATTTATAATAATTTTTAACAGGTCTACCCATTACAGATCCATGTTAAAATAGGCCTACACTGACCGTCTTCCATATTAGCCCACAAAAGATGTCACAAGCTCATAACTTCATTGATCACATTTTAATTGGGCTTACCCCAAAACAATAAACTATATTATTCAGTCCGTTTTATAAATAATTAAAACCAACCCATAATTAATATTAGCCCACATAAAAATTTCAACATTCTCCCACTTAGGCAATATTAATTATGACGTTTTCATATTTTAAGAAATAAAACATTTTAGAAAACGACTCTCGGACTGAATACTTTAAACTCAAGTGTGGCCACACAATTTTTAGAAAACATATAGTTTATTGATAAAGTGACATCTCAAACACAATCCTGTCCACATTAAATTATCAATATCGGATTATGGCAGTAGTTATGTCCATTATTGACATAATACCAATCCATAGTCACAAATATTGACAACTTAACCGATCTGGATTCCGATATGACAGTGTAGCAAGAAAATAGCGCCTCATGTGATCAATACACTATTTTCTTATCAGTCCTCTAAACATTTCTCTTTCACACATGCTCAAATGAGCAAGAGAAATTCACAATGCTTCACAATAAGGCTGTTATTTCTATCTGAAAATACACACACAATGCCTTAGCTTGTCACAAGGCTTCACAATAAGGCTGTTATTTCCATTTGAAAATACAATCACAATGTTTTAGCCTTTGTTTCCAGAAACACAATTAGAAACCATCTCTGCTTAAGATTATCACACCAGTCTTAAGCATCTTAACCTCAACTCATAGCATGCTATATATATATATATATATATATAATGTGCACATACACAAAACAATCAACTTCAAAACACTCAACCCATATAAATAAATATGAATAAGCAATGTAGCATAATTATTTAACTTGAACGTTCAATTACAAGCACAAAAAACTCTCACTAACCAAACACATCAAAAGACTCCACAACACCCATATCATAAACATGTTTCTTAAAAACTATGGGTTTGAGTCCTTTGGTTAGGGGATCAACTAGCATTAAATCAATACTAACATACTGAATCTCAATGTCTCCTTTCTTTACTAAGTCTCTAACTGTGAGATATTTAATCTCCATATGCTTAGAAC
>CATIWR010058883.1:0-12405 GCA_949677035.1 Omphalea diandra | reverse complement strand
CGGGGCCGACGGGCAAATGCTAGATGTTGAGTGCTCTGATAGGTACCAGTTGCAGCCACGTTATGAAGTTACAATTTGTGGTATCAAAGCTGATTTACAAATGAGAACAATGGATGTCACAGTTATTAGTTTGACAAATGTATTTAGATGTTACAGTTTTGGTATCAGAGAAGTCTCAAGCATACGCAGGGCAGACGTGCAAATCCCGGTGTGTATGACATCGTGGGGCCGACGGGCAAATCCCGGATGTTGAGTGCTCTGATAGGTACTGATTGTAGCATTACAGATTATGGTAGAAAAAAAAATGCTAACATTCAGTGGTATCAATGGTTGTTACATTTATTGGTATAAGAGCAACATGATTTGTAAATATGAATACGGTCGTTACAATACTACCCAAGTAAACATAGGCTAAGTCCAACTATATGTAAGGCTTGATTCAACCCCATAAACCACAACAAGGTGACAATACCAGCTCAACCCAAAATAAGGTGAACAAGTTCACAGGCCAATATTGCTTAGTCCTCTATAAGGACACTTAGCCTACGATTTATCCTAACTAGGAAGAAGTGAATTCTCATCAAGAAACAAAACTCCTAATCAAGAAGGAATCTAAGTCCTACTCTAACAAAAAAATAAGTCACTCCAACCTCTATATAAAATGTCTCGTCAGGTATTTCTCATACTTGCATTCACTCATACACTCTCACTTTATCTCTCAAGCAAAGTTTACTAACTTAACCATCGGAGTGGACATCTAGCACAAGACCGAATTCGGCTCTCACCTTTATTTGTCTTGCAGAACCTGAACCAAAAATGCCCAAGTCATTCATCCATATTCAAAAATCTCATTCGAGCTATCCAGCTCATTACCACACACACAATATATATATATATATATATATATATATATATATATATATATATATATATATATATAAGATGAACATACTAATTCTTAAACACATAATTTTACGCTATGAAATACATATTTAGTTACTGCCATGATCAGTTAGGATTAATACCAGAATAGATATAGGATTTTTAATTCTTGAAATTTTAGATTTGTGGGAGAGGAATCTTCCTTTTATTCTTAAAGAAAAAAGCATTTATTCCCACATAGACTTCACTAAATAACGTGCATTTAAATTACTGGATTATATTAAATTTTTATGTTCCATTTATCACGAGATATGATATGCCCTTTTGGGCTTTATATCATCAAGGAAAGAGAAGGAATTTTTTTTTTAAAAAAAAAAAAAACAGAGAGAGAAAGCACTTTATATTATTCTCTCTCATCTTAATAATTTACTTTTATCATTTGACTTAAAATATTTTAACAGTCAATCTATTTTGTGGATTTATAGACTAATTAATTTAAATTATATATGTAAATCTTTTTCAAAATAAATTTTATTAAAATCTAAAAATTATCATATATTTAATATACAGCATAATTTAAATAAATAAATTGTAAATTGTAGATAAATCGACACTGCTGCAGAATTTCTCGAGCTGGACCCTACGCCAATTTGTTTGCTGTGAGTTATTTAATTTGATTGTTTGATTTGCTTTGGATGGAAGAGGAAATATATGAATTCAAGGAAGGACAATATTCAATTTCACAAAAGGGATAAGAGGGAAGAGAGGTCCCCTCAGCCAGTTCTTCCTGTCGTCAAAAGCTCCAAACTCATTAAAACGCCTTTATGTGTATATATACATATAGAGAGAGAGGAGCCACACACAGAGGCAGAGAAATCAGTTGATTTTCAAAGTCTGATAAATTCCTTAAGGGGAAAGTAAAAAATTTTATCTGTGACTTTTTTTTGGTAAATATAGTATCGTAATTTATTTATTAGCAAAAGTCTAACATGTGATATAATGTCATTTGCAAATTAGTACTAGATCCGTAATTATGTTACATCCATCTAACTTGGTATCATATTTTATACATTATTTCAACTAATTATGTATCTAAAATTTAGATATAAAATTTATTCGCTCTAAATATAAAATTTATTCTTTTTTTTTTGTTTACTTTTTGTATATATTTGAACAAATTTTGTAATGATATAAGCATAATTTGTTCAAATACATATATAAAGTAAATAAATAAATAAATTTTATATTTAGAGTAAAGAAATTATATACTCATATATAATTAGTTAAAATAATATACAAAATTTAATATCAAATCATATGAATATAATGGAGTTGCGGATCTAATAACACTTTACAAATAACATTATATCACATGATAGAGTAATATCAATAAACAAATTATAAGACCATATTTATCAAAAATGAAAACTACATGGTATAATTTTGTTCTTTCCCATTCTTAAACTATTGCAAACAATGTTTATTTTCCTTCTGTGTTAGAGATCCACAAAAAAAAAAAAAAAAAAAAAAAAAACAGATGTTATGTTTTCCTTTTTTTCCTTCTTTTATAAAGTGGAAATTTTTGTTGTAGTATGAGTTTATCAAATTAAATTATAAATTATCTAATTATATTGAGCCGTCCATGTGATTTTTCTATAAACTAGGTAATAATGTATGTCTTAAAGTTTGTGCATGTTTTGCTATATATAAAACAATTATTTTTTTCTATTACATTTTTAAAACAGTTACATTATTTTTAAAAATAATTGTGACTAAAATTAATTTAAAATAAAATAATAATTTTAATAATATATATATATATTTAATATTAAAAAATACTATATTTTTAAATATGAAAAATTAAAAAATATACTATTTGATAATCAATTAATATATAAAATAAAATTTTTATTTTACTTCCATATTTAATATATTGATTTTTATTAAAAATTTAAGAATGAGACTCCAAATGAATTAGGATGTTTCATTATTTTTAAAATATTATTGCCTAATATTCATAAATTATAAGAATATTATACATGAAACTAATAATAGAAATTTTCCTAATATTTAAATTTCATTTCTTTGTATGTTGAGATATAGCAAACAAAAATATTAAATCTGAAAATAACCATCTTAAAAAAATTATATTTTGCATTTTCTAATATAACTAAATATGCTATTAATACTAGAAATAATTTAACATGGTGGAAGAATTTGGCGACACTACAAACAAATGTACTCTTCTTTTAGCTAGAATTTTCAAAAGTAGATCGAAACAATTGATTAGATCAATAAATCAATAATTGGTTAGCGATTTAGCTTTGTTAGAGGCTAAAATTGATTAATTAAAAAAATCCATCAAAACCAAACAAATTACCCGAATCAAACTAAATCCAAAACTATATCATTTTAACAAAATCCAAATACTTGCATTATTTTAATTCAAAATTTAAATGTTCAGAATATTTTTCTATTGTTTAATGTATTATACTAATTTTCTTGTTTTAAAAAATTTGTTTAAATATTATTGATATATTTTAGATTTTTTTTATAAATTGAATATGTAGAATCAAAAAATAAAAAATAAGCAAAATTCATGAATTTAACCACTAATCCGATTTTAAAATCATTGGTAATAATAAAATGTACACACATACTGCTCTCTATGCAATATTAATACATACATAAATTACACTCATCGTATATTTTCTCTCAATATCAACGATTTTTCTTTTGGATATTTCAAAAAAAAAAATAAAAGATATAAAATTTTATATTTATATATGTAAGAGAATATCTCAATATTAATAGAGAATTAGATTGAAGAGAGAGAATCTTTTGGCAAAGGAAGGGCTGCGTGCATATTAGAATAGGTGCTTCCGCTATTATTTTTTTGTTATTATATGTTTTCTTTTGTTCAAGGACAACGCTCGTGTATAGAGAGAGAGATATCAAAGCAAATCTGTGCCTTGCCCTTCCTCTTCTTCAAAAACGCACCCTATTCTTCCCTATTTGCATCGCATTTGTTCTTGAATCTCTTTTGTATTCCCAGAGTCTCTTAGAGAGAGAGAGAGAGAGAGAGAGAGAGAAAGAGAATGTTCCATACCAAGAAACCCTCAACTATGAATTCACATGATAGACCCATGTGTGTTCAAGGAGACTCTGGACTTGTCCTAACCACTGACCCTAAGCCTCGCCTCCGTTGGACCGTTGAACTTCATGAACGGTTTGTTGATGCTGTCACTCAACTTGGAGGCCCAGATAGTAATTTACTTCAATCTTAATCTTTGCTTGTTATATATACGTTTACATGATTCTTAAATAATACAAACTATGATATGCTTTTTCTCAGTCAGTGATCAATCCATTTCTTTAATTATTATTCGTTTATTTCGGTGTTTGCTGTTTTGTTCTTATTAACTATATATATTTGTTTGTCAAAATTTTGCAGAAGCCACCCCAAAGACGATCATGAGAGTTATGGGTGTGAAGGGTCTTACCCTTTACCACCTCAAAAGCCATCTTCAGGTTTGAATACACCATCATTTCATTCTTCTTTTGCTTTTGAAACCACACTTTTGTGACAATTTTTTTTTTAAAAAAAAAAAATCTTAGGGTAGGCTTGGTTTTATTCTTTTCTTGATCTTGCTTTGATCTTTAGATTTCCTTTCTCTCTCTCTCTCTCTCTCTCTCTCTCTCTCTCTCTTTTCTATTATTATTTCTTTTGCTTGATTAGAAATTCAGACTTGGAAAGCAACCTCATAAGGAATTCAATGATCACTCAATTAAGGATGGTAAGAAAGAGGACTTCTATTTTTTTTTTCCCTTCTATTTTTTGTTGTGTAAGGGAGCATGTGTACATGCACCCTTGATTTCTTAAATTTTTTGGTATGGTTCTTGCAATATATTCCCGATAATATATAATTAATTTTTGTCATGGCAGCTCCAACATTAGATCTTCAACGAAATGGACCATCTTCTTCTGGGATGTTGGGTCGAAATATGAATGAGTAAGTATATCATTTTGAAAATTTTTTTCTGCACCTAAAACGTACATGAACTTATTATTTTCCTTTCCATTTAAAAATAAAGAACAACTGACCAAAAAAATTTCCTAAGTTTGTTTGTTGATTGTTGTTTTTGGGGGTTTGGATTTCCGATTTTCTTTTCCAATATTTGTGTGAAACTGTATATAGCAGTAACTCACACATGGTTGATGCGATTAGGATGCAAATGGAAGTGCATAGAAGACTTCATGAACAATTAGAGGTAATAATCAATTACATATAAGCTTTTTCTTTTTTCCCACTTATTTTTCTTTCAAAATCTACATGGGTTGGTATGCATGGCTATAGGTGCAGAAGCATCTTCAACTAAGGATTGAGGCTCATGGGAAATACATGCAAAACATGTTGCAGAAAGCTTATCAAACACTTGCAGGAGAAAACATGGCCTCTGGGAGCTACAAAGCCTTTGCAAGTCATGGAGTTACTGACATGGGTCCAATGAAAGACTTGGTTTCTCTAAATTTTGCGCCATTCCAAGACCTAAATATCTATGGAGGTGATCAACCAGATCTTCAACACAACATGGACAGATCGTCATTTGATGGGTTCATGCCAAACAATAATGATAACATCTGCTTAGCGAAAAAGCGGTCTAGCCCTTACAGTGGGAGCGGAAAAAGTCCTTTAATCTGGTCTGATGATCTTCTTTTGCAAGAACTAGGAACAGCACCAACATGCCTGGGACCTGCAGATGATCCTTTCAAAGGTGACCAAATTCAGATAGGTCCACCGTCAATGGATAGAGGCACTACTGATCATTTGGATTCCATAACAGACATCTATGAATCAAAGCCAGTGCTTCAGGGTGATGCAACGGGTGAAAAGAAATATGAAGTATCAGCAAAGCTTGAAAGGCCATCACCTAGAAGAGCACCACTTGCAACAGATAGGATAAGCCCTATGATCAATACTGGTGCTATGCCACAAGACAGAAACTCGACATTTGGGTGAACCTAATCTAATTATTATACATTGATAGACATCGATCACTTGATATTGATTTATGAGCTCTTATAGTTATATGAGCTTTAGGGTTTTTGGTCTCGAATTCGTTACATTATAATTAGGTCTTTTACATGTTGTAATGCAATCTGGAAAACCATTAATTAATTAAGCAACTATCATGTTCTTATTTATTATTATTAGTACTGTTCTTGTTAATTTCTTTTACATATTCTATCGGTGCATACTTGGTTTTTTAAAAAAAAAAAATCAAATATGGTGTATACTTCGTTGTGCATCTCATACTAAGACATTGAAGTACGACTGAAGATTATAATGTTATTTATATTATTATATTATAATATCATGATTAATAATTTATTATTAAATTAAATAAAAGTTATTATTTATCATCGAATCAATAAAATATACCCAACAAAATAAAAAACTGTTATATTAGATTATCAAGTTGTTTTTAATATTATTGAACGACTCTATTAAATTCGTCACTATCAAATTTAGTTGAAGTGTATCATCTTAGGATGACATAGAAAAACATAAATCAAATATAGAACTTGATTTTATTAGAAAAAAATTATATAACTTTAAAAAATAAATAAAACAAATAAAATTTTAGAAGTTTATAAGTGTTGTCGTTGCAACACCTACCCTTTTCCCTCATATTGATGGTTTGGCAATAATAACATATTAGTTGTGAAATCATGCGTTATATGATATAATTATAATAATAAATTTTAAAATTTAATATTTATTTTTATTAAATAATTAATTAATTAGTTGAATGATTAATTATTATTTTATAAAAAATTATTATCAAATAAACAAAAAAGAAAATAAACTTCTCAAAATTTATAATTATCTATGGAGGTAGTCATATTAAAGAATTATTTATTAATTCATATCTTAATTTTATGTGATATAATTTCAGGAGAAAATTAGTTAAAAATGAATAACAATCAATTAAATAAATAATATTAAGTATTTTATAATCAAAAATAAAATTAATAGATAATTGCAAATTATATATACATATGTGAGGTAGTGTAACAAATGATTATTTATTAATTTATACTTTTAATCTTATATGGTGTAATTGTAAGAGAAAATTTGTTAAATTTGAATAAATAATTTCTGACAGTCTATTATATTTTTGTTAACTCTTATATACTCAAAATTTTAAACAATCAATGAAATTAATTTAAAGTTTAACTTTCTTTTTAGAATCTTTATTTTTTAGGTTTACCAACTTTTTGTTAAAAGTTGTTTAAAATTTTTACATTTTAGATTTTCTAATTTTCTACTTAAAATTTTTTTTGTATGATCTTAGCTTCGTATTTATAATTTTTATTTTTTAATTAGAAGTTTTTTATATATCGATTAATTTTGTTAATTTTCTACTTAGAATTTTTTGACATGGTAGCTTTCTATAACATAACATGGTTGTATTATATACAATTATTTTTAGTCTTAAAAACTGTTTTACATAATTTATAATTTTTCTATGTGTCAAACAATTATGTTATTTTATTAATTTTTTTAGCTACATTACCTTTAAAAATCTAACATAATTAAAAAATATCTTGAATTAAAATAATAATTTTAGTATAATATGGATTTTGTATTAGAAAATTATTACTTTTAAGTATAAAAATATTATTGTATAATCAAGAAATATATAAAATTTTAATAAAATACAGCATTCATATTAAAATTATGATAAAAATTTATAATCATAATACATACAATACACAAGTTGAAAAATAATAACTATATAATTGTGTAAGTTAATTATCTTTAATATATATTATGAAAATTGTTCAGCTAGTAAATTTATGATTCCATACAGCTATCCAAATACTATAATAATAACTGAGAAAATGTTTAGCGTATGGTGGCATATATCATTTGATCGCTTGTACTTTATCATTTATATTTAATTATATTAAATTTTGGATTTATTATATTTTTTTTATAGTCATATAGAAAATTTAAAATAATCAAACATAATTCTAATAGTAACAATATCCATTTATTGGTTACTGTAAATAATATACACTATTATAAAAATAAAAAATATAATTTAATATAATCAAATGAAGAATATACAATCAAATTATGTATAATTTTTTTTTTTAAAAAAAAATATGACAGCAATAGCGAATGTCCCAATAAATATGCTTCTTCATAGATTTATGCATATTTTCTCCTCACTCAATGTGTATGAGCTAATGCACATAATGCAACCTAGACTTACATTAGAGTTTTCAAGAGTAAAAAGAGATGTTGAACTCGTTCATAGACCAATTTATTACGAAACACGTAATTCAAAAATATATTTGTTCAATAGATTTTTTTTTTTAAAAAAAAAAGAAGGATATACAAGTGATGATAAGGTTTAATATTAAGATCCTACAGTAAACAAAAAGTTACATTATATTTGGTATAAATGAATTTTATAATTTTTATACAATTCATTTGTAAATCCATATTTTGCGTGTTTAGTATAATTGAAAATTTGTTTGAAATTCTATTTCATTAAATCCTTAAAATTAGTTTAACTAAATTCTATCAAATTTGATAGAATTTATAAATGAATTCTAGAGTTATAATATTGTTTTCATTATAACAAAAATATCTTTAGTTAAAATATTTTTTAATATTTTTCTCTTTTTTCTTCTCTCTTTATTTTATCTCTCTTTCTCTCTTTTTTTGTGTTTTTTTATTTGTAAAAATTTTTAAAAATAATATTAGGATATTTTTATAAAAGAAAATATTTTATTGAATTCTATACTTAATTCAAATACAAAATTTATTTTATTTGAAATGAATTCTATTTTTATTTTATAGTATGTCAAGCATAAAAATAAATTTATAAATAAATTCTATAGGAAATTCATTTCTAAATAAAATTGTTTGAATAACTTATATCTTCTATTCTAAATAACATCAGGATAAGCACATAAAAAGAAAAAACTATGGCAAAACACACGTGTCAATTGGTATAGTTAAGTTAACGATAGTCAGAGTCTTGGACGAAGTGTGGGTCTGGTCACTAACTCGGAATAAACTTTTCTAACCGTTGCTTTTGAGTTAGTTGCGTTAAGTTAGTTATTCCTATCATTGTACACAAAATCATTCTGGAAATGAACATTAAAAAAAACATAAAAGCCAACAATCACTATCAATTAAGGAAAAACATTTAAGGGTTTCGGGGAACAAATAAAGGCAACAAAAGAAATAAGAAAAAATATGCATGGTTTCTGCACATTTCCCATTTTCTATCATATTTGGCGAAGGGAGTGATTAATACAAGTTCCTTTTTTTTTTTTTTTTTTAAAGAATAATTTCCCATGAGAGAAGCCGACAAAGAGCATCTATCTTTCATTCATGCCCCTTTTTTCTTTACTGCTGCGTTGTTCTTGGGGCATCAGTGGAAGAGGACAACGAAATCTGGGTACCCATATCAGCAAGGCTTGGAAGCGAGAAGATTTTGTTATTTATTTTCAGTCTTTCAAATTAATCCTAATCTTATATAGCATCAAAAGTCACCGTATTACATGTCTTATATAAGACACATTACGATCTAGCTTAAAGAAGTTCCTTTGGATCATTGCTTTGGGAGGATCTAATCAAGAAAAGCTCAAAACTCATTATCCAAAAATTATTCCATATATCATCTTATGCTACAACAATTTCTCTGACTAAACAATTGACAGTCAGCGGTCAAAATTTTTCAAAGCCCAACAGTTAATAATGCAGATATCATTATCGATCATATGAGCTTCAACTTTTAGTAGAGAGTTGCGTCCTTTACCTGATTAGATCAATGCTAGCAGAGGTTTAGAAAAAGATGGATGGTGGTGGTGTTCCACCGCCTTTATTGGTTGCAGAGAACAAAAAAAAATTGGTTACTGCTGCAAGTTGTCAAGAAAGCTCCCCCTCTCTATAAGACACAAAGAGAAAGAGGAAAAGCCAATAAAGACTAAAGCAGATGAAGAATACAACGCACTTCCACACGACTGCACATATCGAGGAAGCTTCTATCTTTATGTCCGCAAAGTTTTAGTGTCTTGCCTCCGAAGCTGATGCAAATGTGGGGCTGGTTTACATGCATAAATTTATTTATGTAGTCATCAAATTACAAGCTAGACATGCACGTTCTTCGAGGCAAAATAAAAATCATTTGCAATAATGTGAAACACTTTGGATTCTGTACTTTGCTTGCTTAGTTGGTGTGGTTTCTTTTGAATTTCATTCACAAAGTACACCCCAAGAAGTACTGGACTTTTGGTCTGGTGGCCCAAGGCCGACTGAGCTTGGAATCTTTCCTCATCTACTGTGCTGAAAAATTCATCCCATAAGCTATTTGGACTCCTGCAAAAGTCACGAGTAGGTAAGGATATTCAGGTCAAATCAAATTAAATTAAATTAAAAAATTAAAAATTAAAAAAATATAAATCAAATCAAATTGAATAAATTTATAAACTTTACCAAACTGATCTAATTCCATTTAATTTCAGTTTAATTTAATTTATATTAAATTTTTTAAATTATTTTTCTTAAATTATTTTAATGTAAATAATAATTTTTATGATATATTTTAAAATATTTTTAATATAAATAATATATTTTTAATAAATTTTGTATATTTTTTATGTAAATAATAGATTTTAAATAGGATTCAAATATTTTGGTTTGAGTTAATATATGTTTAACTTATTTTGGTTTAATTTTATTAAAAATTCAATCAACTAGGTCCAATCGAATTTTTTTTACCTAAAACATGAACCAAACCGAATTAACTAAAATTGTTAGAAAAAAAGCCGAATCAAACAAAATTATATTTAAATCAAATCAAACAAACCAAACTAGTGCAAATTTTTCAATTTTCATCAAATAGTGTCCTCGCCTAGTTATGAGCTCTCGCAACTAAGTGCTTACTTTTACCTCCTACTAATCATGCCTACTAAAAAATAAATAATAATACTTTTTTACTCAAGTTGATCTGCACTCAATAAAGATCAATGTCTGTATAAAAATCAATTATAGTATTTTTATTAGTATTGAAGAGAAATTAGACACGTATTCACACTATTTGCACCATGTATCTTTTTTTGGACTATTTCTCTTAATTGTTGCACTAATTTTCACTTTATAACTAATATTTTAAAAATTGAGTAATATCGATTAGTCAAATCGATTAAATTGAAAATTATATTAGTAATTAGTTTGATTTGATCTAATCTAATTTTAATATTATTTTTTATTTACTTATTTAAAATATTTCTATATTTTTAATATTTTTAAATTTGTAAAGCTATTGTAATAGTATTTAATGAATTTTATTTATTATTAAATAAATTAAATTAGGCAGATCAGACCAATCAAATTAAAAATTGATTAACTAATCAGTCATTAACAGGTCTATCTTGTTTTCAATAGTGTTATTGAAGTGTTCACTATTTGGTTTGCACCAAAAAAATCAAACTGAACTGAAAATAGTTTGGTTTGTACAAATCTAATATTTGGTTTAGATTGATTTTAAAAAATCAAAATTAAAAAATCGAATTCAATAATTTTTTATTAAAAA
Source organism: Omphalea diandra (assembly GCA_949677035.1). Classification (NCBI taxonomy): domain Eukaryota; kingdom Viridiplantae; phylum Streptophyta; class Magnoliopsida; order Malpighiales; family Euphorbiaceae; genus Omphalea; species Omphalea diandra. Next base: position 900 of record CATIWR010058883.1, on the reverse strand, counting down.
GAATTTTAAATAAATAATATAATGTAATTTTATATATATACATAATTAATATATACTAAGTTTCATATTCATAAATAATTAAAATAATATAATTAATATTAACAATTTTCAAAAAAAATTAATTCAAATCAAATCAAATTAATTAAATTAAATTAAATTTGGTTTGATTTGGTTCAATTCATGAAAAATCTCAGTTCAATTTAACTTTTAATAAATTTAAATTTTAGTTAATTCGATTTTGATGAATCGAACTATAACTAATTGAATTGATCTATAGAATCCCTATATATTATCTTTAATTTTTTAAATTAATGAATAATAATAAGTATTATTTTTCTTTCAATTCTTATTATAAAATTTTAATATTCAATATTACCATTAACAAAAATCTTCAATTTTATGTTCATTGATAATGAAAGGTCACCATAACTTTGTGATTGATATAAAAGTTATTAGAAAAAAATAAAACTTACCACATGGTAATATTCATGTGATTTCCTATTTCAATACAATTTGTAACAGAAACTTTAAGTTAACTCATTCTTGAATTGCAATCATTTGTTCTACAAAAATTAAATTTCATTTCTCATTACTTGTATTTATAACAAGCTCTTTTAACTGATAGAATGAAATACTCTTATTTATAGAATTAATCCTTTTTAATTTTATTGCATTAAGAATTTTAATTTAATTATGAATAATTTTTAAACAAAAATCTCATTTTATATAGAAAATAATTCTTTAATTAATTGAAGAATATCTTTTCCAACTAAAAAATGTCAAATCTCATAAAAATTTAAGTCAACATTATATTGAAGGAATACACACACACACACACACACACACACACACACACACACACACACACACACACACACACACACACACACACACACACAC